>JAHBBA010000033.1:0-55902 GCA_018806925.1 Skeletonema costatum | reverse complement strand
GCTATTTGTCAACCAGTTTTATTAAGGGGCGTCCGAGACTCTTTAGGTAACAGTAGACAATGCTAAACACTGGTTAATTGATCAGACCAATTATTGAATTTAAAGCTTATTGATAATTGCAGAGCCTGATACCAATCAGGGCGTACCCTCGAACTGTAACCCCCCACAATTTTCACTTGTATCCCCCCTCCTAACCTCAGCCTCAGTGGAAATTTTTTGTACCCCCCTCCTCAATTACAGGGATTACTAGCACAAAGCAAGCTGACATTTTCGACTTGTACCCCCCTTGATCCCAGCCTAGTCAAAAAAATTTTGTACCCCCCGGGGGGTACAGTTCGAGGTACTCCCACTGTCGTAAGCAGTAAGCTACAATAGGCCCTACGGCTAACTCCTTATCTACCCTCTATATTTCTGAATTTTAGAAACTTCCTTATCAAAGGAGTTGAACAATTTTAAGTTACCATATTAGATGTTTACGCTCTGTCCATAATGTTTACGTAACCCCTACCAAACCTGTGATGAAGTGGCCTGGCTTTTGTTTTTACTGTACCATCACGCGTTAACGTCACCATTCAACCATTTCCCCCATTTCCCATTCCGCCATCCTCAGCGCAGTCCTCTCAGATCGCCAGGGCATTCTTCTCAGCACAGTACACCCCTTACTCTGTGCTTCGCATGATCTCTTACGAGCTTGGTAAAATGTATAATACTTACTATCACTTGTGAAATAATCCGACATCATGATACGTCGGATGGTAGAGGACAAGAACTCGTTGCCTCATCGACAGGACGACGGCAAAGAACTGGACAGCAGTAACGCATCATCCGACAAAAACATGGATCGATCAATCCATTCCATCATTGAAGAAGGGACCGAAAAAGAGGAGGAAGACCGGCAGACAGCTGCAGATTACAATTCACTTCAAATACCTCCATTTCGAGGCAATGGTCATGCGAATAGGCGGCCTCCAATAAGAGACGGCGACATGAATGATTCATCGCACTCAGCTTCATCTTTAGGTCACCAGTCAATTTTTATACAGCAACGAATCGATAGGCATAAAAAGGAGGGGAAATGGAAGCACATTGCATTGGATGATTCTACTTCATCCGACGATGACAATCCTGATGATGTAAAGAACAACACTGACACAGCCGTGAAAGACGATGAGTGCCCCGATAGCAATGAACAACCATCCAGGCCAGGCGCAATGCCTCGAACACCTTCGCTGGTGTGTTTGCTTGAAATGGAAACCATTAGCGAATCGAAAGTGCTTAGAAACAGCTGGAACGACAAAGATGATGATGGGACCAGTATCGTCTCACCAGGAAGTTACAAATCAGAAGTGTCTGTAATGAGTGACAATCAAGGATTTGAAATCGGTGACTTGGATCCACCGATAGTTGATGATGGAGAAACTAGTCGCCGGCGATCGAGTTTCCTCCCTAATGTTGACGCAGAACCAAGGTTCGTGGAGGTCGAAATAACTCCAATGGTCGAAGCAAATAGAGTCAAATCACATGATGGGGATCATGATTCCGAGACATTTATGTTCACTTCAATTAACTCCGCGGATCATATGACGCATGCTAGCGACGCTCCAGACTACGATTACAACAGTGAACATGGCGAACAAAAGAGCAGCAGAACTAATGAAGAGAAGATATCTCCTGCTGCTAGTGCACCGTACAGACAAAAGTTCATCTCCCCAATGGATCGGAAAAGATCATTTCAGGAACGTGCCCAAAACACGGCACGAGATGAAGTGTGCGAAGTGTTGGGGCTGCCAAAAGACAATCCAAGAAGAGTCCACAGAGGTATTATGAGTCGAGCTACAGCAACCCGGTTGAGAAATTTGATTGGAGATGAATCCGACAGCGATCTGCATGCACAGGAAATGAAAAATGAAAGTTCTGCCTCTAAGTTACCTTGGAAAGAGGAAACCGAGTCTTCTTCAGTTGACAGCGACGATTCTTCCATGGACCTTGCGTTTGGAGACTCACTGGGAAAGAAGAGCAGAGAAAATGACAAAGGGGAACGTTTACGTCATGAACGCCGAATGAGTAGACAGTCTTCTACATCTAGTGCAACAAGAAAACCCGAAACAAACAGTGCACATACCAACGGGACTAATGCCGCACAAGCTATAGAGAGCAATGAAATCGAAGAACACAGTTGGCATAACAGCTTTCATTGGATCAAAAATCCTCTTCACTATGTGAATAATAATGACGATGATGGAGCGTCATTAATTGGAAAATTTTACAATCGCTTCCAAAAAACACACCAACAAACTCAGAATGAAGATGCTGACCATGACTCAACATCTGATTGCGAGAGCTCCTATGATAGTGGTTCTGATGATAGCTCTGATGACGAAGATAATGCATGGGAGATGAATATAATGACCGAAGGGCAGTACTATCTTTCTATGAGCATGCTTGTGTATGTGTACGGTCTTCTCAGACAAACGTCTTTGCTTGGTCACACCGAAATAACGTTTGACGAAGTTGATGTCAATTCTAGCCAAGCCGAAGCAAGAATGAACAAATCTCATCGATATTTGAACAACACCAAGAGCGCAGGCTTTATTATCAGGGTAGTCATGGACGAATTGGAGAAGAAGGGAGCATTTTCGGATGTCGAGAAAGAAGAAGGAGATATGAGGTAAGAACAACTTATGCATTTTGGTGCACTTGAATTACCTTCCTATTCATGCAGCAAACAAAACTGACTGAACGTCTTTCATGACAGTGTCTTACGGGATTTCAAACAATGGGTACACGATTCCCGCTGCGATCAGCTTGACTCAGCAACAGTGGATATTATACGAGATCTTCGTCGAAAGGTTGCAAGGAAGCGCTGGAAGCGAGCAATTCACGCGGTAAGGCTGGCCGTCAGACTTGGAAAGGGTAACAAGAAGGTGGATATGAGATTAGTCGCGCAGCAGAGCTTTAGACGAATCAAGAGAAGCAGTGTAGACAGACTAAAGGAAAACATGACAGATAGCTTGAAGAACCTGAAAAATGCCGGTACAATGAGGGCTGCTAAAGGATCTCGCGCTTTAGCCTCGTCTATGGTCTGGATGCATGATCAACGCGCAAAGATAATGGACGGTTTAGGACTATCAGAAGAAAAGCAGAACTCTTTGGTCGACCAGAGTGACGTCAGAGATATTGTAGATGATGCCTTTGAGCAGCCACGGTTTTTCAAAGAAGGCAGTTTAATGAGTAACCTTATCGAATCGAGCATTGAGGTTGTTTGGTTCAGTGATCGCCATCCCAATGACGTGGTGTACAGTATTTGCTGCAACCGACGGCAGAAAAGGGTCAGTGTCGTGTTTAGAGGCACAGTGAACTCGCACAACTGGCTCATGAATTTGAAGTTTTTCATGACGAAGCATCCAAATCCAATTGCAGAGAACTATCCAGGTCGTGAGGAGACTTTGGGTTTTCACACAGGATACTCCCTGTATATGACTCGACAAAGAAAGGATGACAGTCTGACCAAAATTGAGGAAATTTTTTCCAAGATTGACAGTGTCGGTAGAGAACTTGATGCTGATGGAGACTACAATTTGAGCATCACAGGTCATTCGTTGGGTGGAGCCTTGGCAACAATACTTAGCTTCTATGCAGCAACAAATCAAATGTTTTCAAAAGTCAGGACAATACGTGTATTTACGTATGCAGCTCCTCGTGTCGGTAAGGAAACTGTTCTCACTACTCTCTCATTGTATACACAATTGTTTCGTTCTCTCATCATCATATTTTCTATTTGTCAAGGATGTTATGGGTTTGCTAGAGCTTTCCAGCACCTTGAAAGAAAAGGGAAAATAAGAATGGCTAGATTCTCGAACACTTGTGATATTATCCCTTTAATTCCCTTCCATAGTATGGATCGTATGGGGAGATCATATAAGCACGTCGGCATGCACATCCGCTTGCTTGGTATTAGCAGAATTTCTCAGTATTGGTTACGGCAGGCACTTGATGTTACTTATCCAAAAGACGATGGTTGGTGGACACTACTCCAGAGGTCGTTCTGGGCAAGTTTGTTCATGAATTTGAATTCTCCTGCTGGCTACAAGCAGACCCATAAGCTTTCTGACTACCAAAAGCGTATAAGGTTCACGCTTGAGTTCCGAAATGCTCTTGCTCAAACTGGTTAGTACCATTTGCTTCTTCACATCACTTATTGACAATGTCTTTTCATGCTAACATATCTTCTATTCTTGGAACAGATCTACTTCATGACAAGAAACGTGCACGCCTCAAAACGCTGGAAGAGTACTATTTCATCAGAGGAGGCACTAGTCTAACAGGAACGAAAGAATTGACCGCAATCACCATAGAGGAGAGTGCAAAACTAGCTGATCGGAGGAGGATGAAAAAGATAGTGCTTGGACTCTTAATCATCGCCATTGCTGAAGCTCTTCTCCTATTGAGATTTTTGAATGTATCAATAATACACTGCGAGTCCCTCCCTTTGATTCTTTATCCTCTTTATCCACTCATTGGATGCCAGAGCCAGAAAAGCAACAATTATATTAACACTTCGACTGCAAGTTTGGAAGAACGCGAGGTTTTGTCACCGCAACCAGATGTCATAACTAGACCGATAACATCACTTCATGGAAATAGGACACAAACCGCCAAGGCAAAGCACGAGTCGAAGTTACTTTCGTTCAGGTGGCCGAGGGTACTTTCGTTCAGCAAAAGAAAAGCTGTATCACCAACAATGGCAAAGTCGCCCTGCTTCTGGGGGACGCTGTATTATCAATCCTCACTCACGATTACCTTGGGGCGTTCGTTTGGAGCATCTTCCTATGCCTTCGGATTTTGAATACCAAATTAGCGAAGAGCTGGCGTTGGTGTCGGAGCAACTGGTATCAGATGTGCATTCATTTGTCATCGAGAGTGACGACATTCAATCTAATATATCTGACACGGCGTTGAAGACGTTGAAGGCAGCAGAGGACAACTTGCAAGCAGTCGAATATTACGAGACGACGCGGATTGACAACATTAGCTTCCTTTCAAATGGGCTGACATATTTAGTTAGGATAATCATTGATTTCCTGGAAAGGATGGTTTTGTGAGGTTGACTCAAGAACATCATTAAGAGCAAAGAAGGATGTGGCAGTGGCTTTGATGGCTACTCAAGAAGGCAGGGGATAACAAGAAGAGCACAAGCACACGGCACACAGGTCTTGGTCCTCGATCAAGTCGTCGAGGAGTGAGGAGGCTGGTAAAAATAAAGCTGATTATCTCTTGCTTGTTATAATTGGGATTCTTCATAGTAGGGACTGTATCTTTTCACTCGCCACCTTCATCAAAATCACTGACGCACCCTTGACACCTGCCTCATCCTAATAGGTGCACATACCCCTTCCTCTACTCACTGACCACAACAATCTCTGCGTACTACATCGATCACCTACACTCACTTCTTAATACTACAACTATCAATAACACATATAATAATCATGATGAAATGGACAATTCTTCTCGCTGCACTTCCGGCCATTGAGGCTTTTGTTCCTGCCGCAACAACACATCAAACGCACGCACAATCAACTGCTCTCAAAGCCGTATCCTCCCGCCGATCGGTGCTTGCCAATATTGCAGCTTTCGCCCCAATCGTCGCCGCCACAGCATCCGCCAACGCCATTGAGACTTACTTGACAGAACCGACGGAAGAATTCAAAGAATCGGAGCGTCAGCGTATGGAATTCCGTAAGAAACAACTTGAATTGAAGCAAGAATTTGTCAAGGTGCTCGCACGCCTTACTACTGAGTCAACGACTGAAGAACAGTTGATTGAAGATTTGACGGATTTGAAAACTTTGACCATCATTACAGGTGGTCTTCCTCTGGGAATCAAGAAGGATGAAATGTACAAGGTTATCAGGAGTAAGAAGGCCAAGGGATTCTGGCCTACCAATGTAGAGATTGCATACCAAAAGTTCAAGTCAGAAGTTGCTTATCAGCAGAGTCCAAATACAGAGAAAGATCTTGAGAACCCTCTGTAAGGAGTGTGAGAGAAAGTTGGCACAGTTTGTGAGCATCATGAGGGGAAGTGATGCCGAGAAGTGTGGGTAATAGTGTGGGTATACACGATGTGTTTCAAGGAGGTGATGGACATTCGTCGCTAATCATCATCATTTGATGAAATGCAATTACTTTGACATCAATCACAATACAGAGAGAAAAATATCATAGCAAAGAACTCTCTCTACTCTTAAGACCTATAAGCATCTTCCTTGAAAATAACCACTCTTATCTGCCTATTAGCATCATCTTTGATGCTCTTTGATGCACAATTGGAGAGTTCTGCTCTAATCAGGCGCTCTCTAAAATGCTGTATGGCGCTTTCACCAAGGGGCAGGGTCTGCGGGCCGGCATGTAAGTACATCATCACATGGCTCACAACACAGACTTGAGAAGAACAGGAGAAAATCTCTTGAGATGGGTGATCTTATGGAGATGTACTGATTCCTACGTTGGAGCTCATTTGGAGGCTTCTCTCTTATTTCAAAACTGAACCTCAAACGGCTCAAACTCCCTTATGAACAACCAACACGAAGCAAAGGATGGTGTCCATGAAGTAATTGCACTCGTATATGTGTTTCTGTCATGCAATAGCCGGCCATTAATCATAATACTCGGAGAAGATGCTGCGTCGGCTGCGTAGTGGCAAGCGATCAGCCCGAAGCGGGTACAACGACGTAAACGAGCAAAATAATGATCTCTACAACACCGCTGCTCACAAACAGCAAAACAATCGCTCCACTTACCCTGCATCGCCACCTCGCCGCTCGGTGAATTCTCAAAAGAAGCCATCGTCGTCTCCGCCGAAGTCTCCTCGTCAAGAACAAACATTCTCGTCATCGTCCTGATCGCTTAGCACGAGATCAGAAGAGCAAGCCGCAACGCAATAAAACACAACCAGTTGTTTTTGACTCTCCAGATGATGATGTCAGTAGAGGTTTCACATCATTGACATATGAGAGTTCAGTTACCGGAGCTAGCAACACTTCCAAATCTCGCAACGCTGACAACTCAGTATCATTTTCAACCATCTGGGAAAGGGAAGAGGCCGATTTTAAGCATACCAGTGACGCTGTTGATTCAACACCGATGCAAGTTGCCGAGGCACGTAGATCGGCGCTGCATATAGCACGATATGACAGAACAACCAATAGTATGCAAAGGAATAATTCTTACAGACTTAATCCAGCGAAACAGAGGATAAAAAGTAGTGGATATGCTACAACACAACAACAAACGCCACCAATAAACACGCCAGAAATAAGTCGTCGCCACGATTATGACTATCGGCCTTCTCCTCCACAGCAGCGAAAGGCAACAAATAATGCACAGAATTCATCAAAAGGAAACAACGACACAATAATAAAAGTTAGATTGCCGTCTCCTGAGATGGAAAAGAAGGAAGTTTCTCCTCCTCCTAGTTTTATAGCAAGCAGTGCCCAAACACAGAATGTGAATAATGGGACCAATCATATGATCTCTCGACTGCTGAAAAAGCATCAGTTTCAGGCAGAGCGATCCAAAGAGAGAGACAAAAAAGTCAACGATGGAGCCGTTGCAGCAAGCCGACTTGGCTCCAGCTACAGCAACAAATAATGCACGAAATCACCAAATAACAGAAGCAGCTAGAAATAGAAAGGCTTCATCAGGACAGAAACCAGATCCTGCATCAAAGTCAAATAGTGCAGTTTCCTCGCGACATAATATTCGGCCGCCAGACCCACCAGCAGAGGAATGGAAGCGACCAATTCGGTTAAAAAAGTCACTTCTACCTACTCGAGACACAGTGCATCGTCTAGCAAATTTTGGGACGAGGTCGAGAAGTTTCCGGCTATCAAAGGAGAGCGTGAGCTGCAACAATTCTTCAAACAAAAAACAAAATTTGGTGCAGGTGACAAAAGAACCCGTTGATTTAGAGCGACCACGTAGGAGAGAACAGAAATCCCAAGCGACAATGCCTCATCGAAGGAGTGAACCAACTCAAGATGAGACTGACAACTTAAGCAATGCATTTTCTCTCAACTTGAATGTCGACAAACAGGGCCACTTCGATGACAGTGACATATCGGCATTAGAAATGTTTGACTCTGCCACTGTTTATCATCAAAATGCTTTGGCAGCGGAATCAGGTGATGCAAAGAATTACTGGAAGCTAAAGTATGATCGGCTGAAGGAAGAAAACAAGAGCTGCAATGAAGCACAGCAAAATTGTAGAGGAGCCTGCGGAGGTTGACGGAAAAACAAAGGGATCAACGCCGCAATGATACTCGCCGCAAATCAGAGTCACACAATGAGCTGAATAGGATGTTCTCTGGGTTAACTGTTGACTTGGACGACGGTGCGGCTCCGTTTTGCCGTGATGGATTGTCACAAACGATGAATATGTTGATGCAAAAAGTGAATGAGTTCGAAAACGTCGGTGCAGTGCAGAGCGATCGTCTTCGTCTTGAGGACAATGTATGTGCAGAAGTAGTAGAACAAGCTCTGTTCCCTGTGGGAACCCCTCAACAAAATAACGACACCCATTTTTTCAGGGTTTCTCCTCAAAAACGATCTCAACATTCGAGGGAAGAACAATCGCGACAACAACAACAAAACTTGACAAAAGCTCTTGCCGATGATTTGACTGCCGGGTTAGCATCTAGGATTGACGGAAATGAAAGTCACAACATAGAATTTGAAGCAGCCGAGGCACAGCGAAATACGCCCAGATCTGCAACCAACGAGAGAGAAATGACATCAATCCCTGGCCGAAAGCAAGATCATTCTGAATCAAGACCAATCGGTAAAGAGCTCTACCATCGGAAGGAAATGAATGTCGTAACGCCCGACAAATCAGCAAGTAGCCCTGATAATAGGAATCCTCATTCTGACTCTGCGTCCAAGGATGAAGTAACGCATCCAATGCTATGCCTGGGAAGTTTGCATAAAGAAGCAACTGCATCCGAACGAGTAAGAGAGTCGTTACTTCATTGTTCCGACAGCGTGATGTCCCGATTTCTTTCCAGCTCGAACTCAAATCAATTGGCAATCCCCAATGGTATAAATCCTCAAAAAATGATCCGCCTATGCCAAGATGGCATAGAAAACCCGCAGTTTCTCGGAAAGACAATATCGCAAACAATTGTTCATTACGGAAAGAAAGTAATGCAAAAGCGTGAAGTCATTTCCGAGCTGAATCAAAAGATTCTACGATTTGGGGCGAGGCACCCTCTTGTTGGTGACTCTCACCTCAAAGTGGGCATACTTCACATGTATGATGGACATTACCCCGATTCCATTTTGCATCTAGAAGAGGCTCTCAAGATCAAGGTGTCTTTCGTTGAGAATCATCCAGACTTATCATCTATTCTTATGTTCATCGCGCTTAACCAATTAGCCCTTGAAAGGTTTGACGACTGCATGACTTCCTTACTTGGAGTTCGACGTTTTCGTGAAGATGCTGTGGGGCATACGCACCCCGAGATTGGCCTGATTCTGAACAACATAGCATGCGTTTATTACGAACTTGGAGACTCTAAGAGGGCAGAATCATTATTTCAAGAAGCACTGGATTTACAGCGAGAGGCATTTACAACTGAACCTACGTTTTTGAAGAGTGTTTCGACACTACTTAGTAACATTGCCTTTCTGCATGCTAAAAATGGCTTGTTCCCAAAGGCGTTGATCGAGTTGGAGGGTGCGTTACAAATCCAACAAGAAATCCTGTGCGATGAAGACAACGAATCTGATGCCATCCTCGAAAACATTGCCCACATTATGGCCATCCAGAAGATGCAGCATGGATCTGGGAATATGGAGGAGATAACCAATCAATACATGACAATGTTGATGCGACGTTAAAGTGACATGGTGAATACAATAATTCGTTACATAATTGCACTTTTTTCATTAGAACATAGATACAATACTGAGACACAACCAAAAACTTGTTTACCCACTTGTGCCAATAACCTTCTTCTTTGAGTTGTACCACTCTTCCATCAAAGGGTTGTACTCTTCCTCAATCCTGGCCCTTTTGATCTTGTTGGTAGGAGTAAGGAAGCCATTCTCAGGTTCCCACACGTCATTCACAACAGCCACGAATTGCAACTTCTCGTGATCATCCAATCCACTGTTGACTTT
Organism: Skeletonema costatum; assembly: GCA_018806925.1. Classification (NCBI taxonomy): domain Eukaryota; phylum Bacillariophyta; class Thalassiosirophyceae; order Thalassiosirales; family Thalassiosiraceae; genus Skeletonema; species Skeletonema costatum. Next base: position 45,723 of record JAHBBA010000033.1, on the reverse strand, counting down.
CCTTGATCAACTCTTCAAGCTCCTTCTCGATGGCATCCTTTCCTCCACTCTCTGCTGCTTCCTTCTTTGCATCTTCACTGAGCATGAGGATGGCATTAGCAGCCTGATGACCGCGGCCTCCTAACGCATGCCAACTCAATCCTAATATTGGAAATATACTGATTCTCAATGGGTGCTGGAGCAACATACTTTCCTTTGGATGTCTTGAAGATCTCCTTGGTACGTCCAGTGATCTTGAGACGACCGGCATCATCAAGCTCTCCCTTGTCGCCGGTGCGAAGCCATCCGTCCTCAGTAATAGTCTCTTTGGTTGCTTCTTCGTTCTTGAAGTAACCCATCATCATACCTGGAGACTTGACTTGGATTTCGCCATCCGCCGCAATGCGCTGCTCCACGCCTTCCGAAGGCTCACCAACATATCCTACCCGTCCACCGCCAGGTTTGGACATGTGAGAGTCTGTGCACATTATTTGATATCAAGATGTGAGCGATTGTAATAATATATGATAAATACACACAAAAGAAGATGTAACTCACAGTTGAAGTTCTCCGTCATACCGTATCCTTCCAACAACTCCAAACCCAAACTGCGGTACCAGGCCAAGAGATCAGGAGGAAGAGGTGCACTTCCACTTCCAGCGTACCTAACATGGTTCAATCCCAACGCCTTGAGCAACTTCTTCTTGACCAAGTAAGAAATGAATGGAATTTTCAAGAGCTTCTGCAACTTTTCGGGGGGCATCTTCTTGAACACTCCCAACTGAAACTTTGTCCACAGACGAGGAACAGACAAGAACAATGTTGGCTGACAACGATTGAGATCCTGAACGAAAGTAGTGAGAGACTCTGCATAGAAGACGTGCAATCCGGTGATAAAAGGAAGGCATTCACCAACCCAACGTTCCATGCCGTGAGAAATTGGCAAATAGGAGAGGTAGCGATCGTTCTCGGTGGCATGAGTAGTGTTGATTAGACCAAAGGTAGTGTCTGTCAAGTTCTTAAAACTAAGCATCACTCCCTTGGGCACTCCAGTACTTCCACTAGTATAAATGATGGTGGCCATTTCTTCAGGTGTACGCTTTTTGACCTCCTTGATCTCTTCGCTCTTGCCGATTAAATCTGCCCATTTATCATAGCTCACATCACTAGGGCAGAGCGGGAAGGATACACAACTCATGCCAGCTGGAATGCCCTTCTTCATCTCGTTCCAGGGGTGAGCGTCCAGCTTGCCCACAAAGAGCAATTTGGACTCGCTGTGTTCCAAAGTGTATTTGACAGTCTCGGCCGTCAAGGTGGGATAAATCGGAACAGCGCAATGGCCGGTCATCATGATAGCCAAGTCAGCCATGAGCCACCACACGCAATTCTTACTCATAATGGCAATCTGGCTAGGCGCAGGAAGGTTGAGGCTCTCAATGTAGGCGGGCCATCTTTTTGGATTCGGAGAGGAATTCGCTGAAGGTGACATTGAGCACCTCATCGCCGCCCATGGGCTGAGTGAGAAAGGTCTTGTCCGGCCACTTGGCGCAGTTGTCGAGGATGTAGTCGAGGACCACCTTGCCCTCTTCGGGCTTCCTTACAGCGGGTGTCATATCAAGGATTGATGCCGAGGCGTTGCAGATGCTGTCGATGTAATCCATTCTCTCTACTCGATGGATTCTGATTCGATCATTTATGGTGCAAGGTGCAATCAATCAACGATCTTTCTTTCCACTTAAAAGAGTGTTTGTTGTGATGTTGAAGATGAAGTGTCTTGTTTCGTCAGTTCTCTTGGCCAGATCGGAACTCTAATGTCGCTTCAAGAATGCATGTAAACGAAACGGCAGCTGCCGGAAGAAGAACCTGGAACCACGGGAGGAAAGGGACCGCCCGTCCATCCTTGGCCAAGGTATTTCAATCCGCCCGCCCTTCTCCAGCAGAAACCAAAACCACCAACGCCCAACGCCACACATCACCATGTTGTCAACGCTTGCACCTACCATCCTTCACCTTGCGTAGCCTCCTCGCTCTACAGTACTACATTAATACGCCAACATGGAGCCATTAAAAAGTGGAGACTCCCACGCCCCCGCCCTACTAACCAATCTAGAAGTAATGGAACTACTCCAAGAGAGAGTGGCGATCCGTGAGGCATCATCATCCTCTGATGGCAACAACAACAACAAATTGCCGTCATTCCAAGCACGAGATTGGATAGAAACAGACTGTATTCGACTATCTCAATTCATCACCTGCTGGTAGCTCTGAGGTTAAGTTGGATGATATGCCCAAATTGGTAAAGACTCTGCGTCGTGAACCATCTGCCACTACTACTGCTACAACCGATGCAGATGATAACAAGTTGGACGAAAGTAGTGATGTTGTACAGGGATATGGGCTAACCACGGCAGAAACACTTCAAGTTCTGAACCACTTGCCCACGTCTCTTGTAGAACTTCATTTATTGATTGAGGATTTGGAAGAAACGCATTCCGGAAGAAGAGAAACAAATGCAATTTCTGAGACTGCTATCACAATACTCTGGGAGGGATGTAGAGGAAGCTGCTGGAGAAGAGGAGGAAGATGAGGAGACGAACGATATGGAGGAGTAGGCAAGGAGAAGAATGAAAGCAATCCCTACGTTATCATTTCTTTAATGAGAGTGCTCTGGGTTGTCTTCGTCTTCAAGAATGTCGAATTCATCATCATCATCGTCGTCGTCGTCGTCTTCCTGCGCAAACATATTATCCTCCACACTCATCAACAACTCCTCCATACCTAACCCATCCTTCGAACTAGTCCAATAGACTACTGGATCCATATAAACCTCTCCATCATCTTCATCATCATCATGGCTATTATTCCCCAATTGCAAGGAATGATAACGCATGCACAGCTGATTTGTCAGTTTGACACAATGGGCACGACTTGATCCATCCACCTTGGTTAACACAAGGGTGTAGGGAATTGCATAGTCGTCACACCATCCCATCACTGTAAGATCAAGAAGGGTTGGTTGTGGCAATCGCGAATCAATCAACAAATACAACCGCTTCAACGGTGGGGCGTTTCCTCCGCCATCAGCCCATGACTTTAAGCTGCCGTCCCCTACTTCACTGGTGGAGCTGATGACGCTCGAGATATCAAAAATTGTTGTGTCTTCTCCTGCCATGCCTCCACATCCTGATCTGGTGCAGATGCATACCCAAACCCGGGAAGATCTACGAGAAACATCTTACTCTGACTACTGTTAGGGTGCTTTGCCCCTTCGTGACCTTTAAAGGAAGGCTTTGCGCTAATCGTCGCCGAAGTCATTGCACTATTTGGAATCAAACCAAAGTAATTGATAGTTTGTGTCCTTCCAGGTCGTTTCGATGTGCGAGCCAATTCACCACCGCCACTGGCAGAAGGACCTGATGCACCACCACCCGCGCGAAGTATCATTGTAGATAATGCATTAATTAAAGAAGATTTACCAGTGTTACTTCGTCCTAAGAAGGCTACTTCTGGTGTACCATCGTTAGGTGGCTCATAGTTTGGAAATGTCGATGGAGGGAAGTAGTGGAAGTGAGAATGTCGGAATGATTGTGGGATGTTTGTACGCTTCTTTGGTTGCTTTCCTTGTTTGTTGTTCGTATTGGTATGATTGGAATTGGTAGGAACAACTTCGGTAAATAGAGTTCTTGGATCAACATGTAGTTCACCTGTGTGTTCGTCCATGATGATACATTTGGCAATGTATGCATAGTCAGATGCCGTTTTCACTAGATAGGCGGGTGGTACTTCTTGCGTCTTTGCTTGTTTTTGTTTTTGCTTTTGCTCCACAGGATTTGGAATGTTTTTGTATGGACTGGCATTTCGTTTGCCTTGAGCTTTGTTATTGGATTGTTTGCCTTTGGTTTTGTTGGAGTGTTGCTTATTGTTCTTTTTGGTGGACGATTGCTTCTTCTTCCCTCCTGCTGCGAATGCTGCGGGCGTAGAGTGGATCCATCTATATGATGATGCACGAACATTATTTGCCTTCTCTATTATGGATAGTTCTCTTTGTCTATACATATTGCAGCAGGTTGTTTTTGGTTGATCTCTGTGTGCAGTCCATGAATGAGTGTGAAGCACACAAGAAGTGCCAATGGGTCGACTTTCTCTTCGGACAGCAGGTGAAACTGTACGAACCAGACGAAGGCCTTGCGAGTTAATGGAGCACAATCGTGGCGACAACGCTGCTTTCGATAATATCATTCTGGGCAATATGTCTGAACAATTCTGGTAGCCTTTTGTGTATTGCTAGCTGCATGCAAAGGTTTGACGATGCTGCATGCTGTCGGTCATGGTTTTTTGCTTTTTTGGTGGGTGTCGTAGGTACCAGTACCTTGCACCGCTATCTACACATCAAAATCCTTCACCTAAAAACATGCCTAAAACATAAAACAACCATGGCGGCCGTAGCATCACAGCAGGCGAATCCCTTCGCGGATTCAGACGACGATGAGCAGGGAGCCGCCGCCCCTCCACCTCCTCCCCCCATTGACAGCCCATACCATGCCATGTCGCCGAGCTATACGATGAGTTATCCTGATGATGATGCCGCCGCTGACAATGCGATCGATGAGACAAATGGTAAGATTTACAGCTGCACGCAATGAATGAATGAATGATTTGCATGTATTTTTGGTAGAGGCTCATGTCCAGCTTTAATTTTTTACAATGTAGCAGAGGCAGCAGCAGCCAGCCCTGACCAGCAATCCCAACAGCAGTATTCAGCCCAACAGGCTGAAATGCAGGAAAAACGTGCCCGCCGACGTCGAGAAGAGGCCGTATCTCGACTGGTTACCGATGCTACTCGCCCACCCGACTTTTTACTCGAAGAAGTCACCACAACTGCCACAGCCTCGGCAGATAAACCGGTGGCTGGGAGCAGTAATGCCTGGAAGGAAGAGGAATATTCAAATCATGCTGCTCTACAGGCAAAATTGGAGGCGCGGTTGCGCTCCCAACAACATTCTACCCTCCTCCTCGCATCGACTGTGGCATCATCCATTGAACGTGGTCTAGATAGGGAGCTTCATTCGGAACTAATTCGACAGGGCAAGGAGGCACAGACTAGAATATCCAAGGTATGTCATGATCACAGTGAGGACTTTTTAGAAAGTGTCGGCAAAGTTGTCGCTGCATTGGGAGGGCCTTGCGATGAGGTGAAAACTAGTTTGGAAGAGGCCAATGACGAATTACAGAATAATACCGGACACATGATGCTCAGTGCCTCCATCCGACTAGAACGATTCAAACACTCCAATGCACGTGCACGGACGTTAAGTTCCATGGTCCATGCATGTCGGAGGGTGGCAGTGTTGTTAGAACGGGCAAGGAAGCAGGCTGCACTTGGACGGCCTCGATCGGCCTTGGATGCGGTAGAGGAGGCGAGGGCATGTCTGACTGCACCGGTGAGTAGTTTGGTGCGTGGTGGAGGTGTGAATAATTTGGATCAGATTGTGGATGTTACCAACTCTGTCAATAATATGGAGACGAATAATATTATGAACAATGGATCATCAAATGGCAATAATGCAACAACCACCACAGTTTTGAGGCTAGAGGATACACCCTTTGGTTCACGTGCCATGCAAATGCTACCAAAGATTGAAAATGAAGTACTCATGGGAGCACGTCGCGGGCTCAATAGGTGGTTCCTAGCCCTCCGATCAGGTGGGGATGGTGCAAAGGCCGGCCGTGCGGCATTACGTCGATGCTCCTCCTCTGTGGCAGTTGGTCCAGGATCTCTCGGTCTGGGTGGAAAGATCCAAAGTTATGCATGGCGTGCAAAAAATGCCGACAATTTAATATCGAGGGCAAATCAAAAGGGCAAGGTTGCTCGTGCGGCTAGGGCGGGATATTGGTTTGAACGGGATTGTCAACGTGAGGCGTCAAGGTTGGAAGGATCTCCGGGTGGTATGGGGATGGGACGTCGTGCGGAGGCATTGGCAAGTGCGTTTGGATGGTATCGCTGTTGGGATGATTCTAATGGAGATGAATTGGCATCTTTTCTAAAAACTGATTTTGGAAGCGATGGGAAGGATATGGATCGTAGTGGTCATAGTGTAAGCGGTGGGGGAGCGCTGAATCGTAGTGGGCATGGTATAAATCGAAGTGGACACGGACGGTCACTGGGATTCCGGGCAACAAGTAAATATGGCGGAGGATCCGTGGCTGATGCCGGCATGGGGGGCAGCAAACGAAACTTAGGCGCAGGAAAGCAATCACAATGGGCTGAAATGTTAACACCTAGTATTTTGGCAGAGACCAAGAGCGATGACCAAGCAAAGTTATTGGCATTACCCGAGACAGTTCATCCAGTGAGACGAGCAGAGTTGGCGTTCAAAATTTTGGGCAGAGAGGAGGAGTTCCGCCAATATTATGAAAGCAATCGTTTCGGTGACATGAAAATCAGTTCTGGCTCGGACAAAAAAGGTGACAAGAGTAAGGACGAGACACGCAGTTCACTGTCATCACTGACGGGTGATGATGTTAGCCTTGGCACTGATCGAATTTTCTTCGCCAAAAGTTTGCCCCATTTGTGTGCAAGTCTGGTAGGGTTTAGTGCCGTAGAGGCATCATTAGAACTGGATAATTTTATCGACGACGACGACGATAATGCCGAAATAGCAAAGGCTGGTGAAAAGGCTTCAGCTCGCATCACAACAGGGCGAGGATCAAGTTTCCGTGAAAGCTCTGAGCGATACGAGAGAGCGTTAGTTACAGAGTTGGGAAATCTTTTACGAAAGCGTGCTGTGGGAGCAACACTGGTGGAATTGGCAAGGGCATCATGTCTTGTCGCTGCATTTCGATCGGCTCTTAAGATCGTGCACCCCAGCTCATCCACACGAAAGAGTGACAAAGAATTATTGGCAATGGACGTAGACATCATTATGACGGGTCTGAAAGTAGCACAAGAAGAGCAGCTTAAAGCAACTTCAAAATATGTAAACGAGTGCAGAAAGGAGCCAATGGAGGTTTCAAGATCACAAATGAGCAATCTTCGTTTTAACAAAAGTTATGGCAAAGGAGGCATATCTGAAGATGTGGAGGAGAGCGGCTCTCCTTCCAAAAAGCCGCAGGAAGAAGTTCTCGATTTCCCTTTTGGTTTGAGCGAAATGAAGCAGAAACAGATTTCTAACTCACTTGACAAATTGGATCCATTGTTACGAACTGATCGTGGAAGTTTGAATCAAATCTTGACACAGAATGAGCTATACACGTTCAGCCAATCTGTGCCACTAGTGATCAAATCAATTCATGCGCGTGTTATTGTCTTTGTTGCGTTTGCATTAAGTCAAGAAGAGCTCGGTCAAGTTTTTGCCTCTAAAGGTGGAGGTATCGCTGGATACATTTTTGACTGTGTCGAGGAGTGTGTCGCTGTAGCAGCAGTCGGTATGAAAGAGGGCTACACTCATTTTGATGAATTGACAGTGGATCAGGCAGTCCAGATTACAGCTGATATTTCTGCGTTGCAATCTGCACTTCCTCGTATGTTTGGTACTATTATGAGAGGCTTATGCCACATCGGCTTAGTTAAATCCGATCTAGTTGATGAAACATTCGAGTATGCTGAATCGGTCCTCAAGGGAGCCAACAAATCATGCGATAAACAAGTTGCAAATATGTACAGTTCTGTGTACGAGATATGTCGCAACAAAATTGACATGCTGATAGATTTCTCTTTGGAAAATTTCGCATGGGTTGCAAGGAGTGTGCGAGATTCTCCAAATGCCTACGCTGAAAGCATTGTCGAATACATGCGTAGTACTTTTCAATGCCTCGGACCGATGGATGAAGGCTCAAGGGCTGGGTTGCACTTCTCTTGCTGCGGTCATGTGGCTGAGCGCCTGGTAAAATTGTTGACTGACCCTGTTGACGAGCTTGAAAGACGGCGGGTAAGCAGTGGCGGTATTGCCCCTGTATCCAAGATTGACTCGTTTGGGTTTAGAAACTTGGCAATTGACATCGCCCACTTTGAAGCGTTCGCAGATAGCACCGGCGTGGGCCAGCTAAGAGAGTGCTTCAGTGAACTGAAATGTCTAGCCGCAGCCTTGCTGGACCGAGATTTGCCCGTGTTACTACTCCCTGACAACTACCAAGCTCGCCGGAAAAAATATCCATTCTTGTCATTGGAGAAGGTCTTGGCAGTGCTGGAAAAGTACGCAGGCACTGGGATTGGAGAAAAACTCATGGCCAGAGGTGGAAGTGTTGGAAATAGAGAATTCCTCATGCTTGAAAAGAAAGAGGTTATACAACTGACGAAGATTGTCAAGTTGCAGCTTGGATCTCAGAACATGTAAGCAAAACAATATTTTACAATTCATCTCTTTCATCTTTGGGAGTGAACACCGCATGTTGCTTTTCAATGTCTACTCTTATTTTGAGGTGCTCAAATTCACGCGATAGGATGTAATCATCTTCAATAGCATAGTCCCCCATTGGCATACCCAACTTGTCTGTCACTTTCTTGAACTTAGTTGGGTCAAATACGTTCAACCTTCGAGGGTTTGCATCAGGAGGTCCGTAATGGTATGTGAAATAACCCCACTTCTCCACACCGAGAAGGAAAACACCCAAAGGAAAGTCAATAAATTCCTCAACAATGTCATATCGCTTCTCCAAGGATCTGGTTTTCTCAACTTCAGCCGTGACCTTCTGATCCATACCCATTGGAGTTGAAGTGAGCATCACCATTCGTCCTTGCTTGCCCATTACAGATATGAGTTCGACAGTATCTCGAATTGTGTCTTTGCTCTGCTGCCATCCTTCAAGGTAAGACCCATCAAGATATTTCAGATGCTTCAAATTACAATCACCTCTTTGTGCAGCACGGACTGCATTGCCAATGAGTAGCTTGCCAGGCTGCAGGCGGCTTCTCAACTCATTCGCTGTAGCAATGTATGCTGCGGCATGATCAGGAGGGCAGTATTTCCGATGACCAACCTTGCAGATCCCATCGATAAAGACACCGTCGATCTCTTCATGTTCAGTCATGTCGAGAGCCCTTTTGATCCACCACTCTCGAAAGTCAACATTCCTGTGATCGTAAGAAATGATCCTGTTTCTCCACTTTACCAACTCATTTGTGTCAGTGTAGCGAAGGGCCCAATCTTCCTCCCATGTTTTATTGGCTGCATAGTCACCATAATGACACATCGCATTCAAATAAAACAATATCTTAACCTTGGGATTGACTTGCTTGATCCGCTTAGCCGCTTCCAGCGTACCAGCTTCGACCGATCCATATATTCTGTGGCCATTAGCCTTCTCAAGCATCACCACATCTTGTGCGGCGAGTTGTTCAATTTGTTTCTTAGAATACCTAAATGCATGTCGGATTGCCACCCAAGAACGCACGTGTTCCCAATTAAATTCAGGGAAGTTGCTAGTGTCTCCATCGAGTGGATCGGCTTCGCCTTCTTGAAAGATTTTGAATTTGCTTCGGTTTGCTTCAATAGGAGCGGGAGAGATGCCGTCGTCTTCGTTAATGTCAGCCATTGTCAAGGGGGTTGATTAAAGGCTTCTGAGAGCAATTCTTACCTGTGTTTGTAAAAGTTGATTGACACGCTGTAATGTGGCAGGATGACCATGACCGTGATTGCATGATGAATTCTGTTGAGTGCATCACTGCTTACGCTTCGATCTCGATTTGGATTTTTCGTTCGTTGTGTACGCGTACCGAATCATAGATACGTACCTAAAAGGGATACCACTACCTATCAATCGCCTTCGCCTTCATTCCGCCTTCCACTTCTTATCTTCTTGACTTTCGCTCTTTCTCTTACTTGATGATATTATGAGCGAGAGGCTGGCTACATCTTTACAACTCTTGGTGGCGATAGCGGCAGAGACATCTACAATAAACACAAGAGCAGGTACGATAAGTCACTCATCATGAAAGAGATACTTGACTAAGTAATAAAACGTAACAAGATGTTATTTTGTTTCTACAATCATTATTATTTGTGTTCTCTTGTCCTGAATATTCTATTTCTATGTTCATTTGCCTCATACAATTGAAATCATGAAGCACCTACACAAGTTCCACATATCCTAGTCCTCAGGCGCGAAAAAGAGGACTATACATGTGCAAACATAGATGTGCTTTTTAAGCAGCAGCGACAGCTGCGTCTCCAGCATCAATCATCGTCTTGGAGAGAACTCCATACACAAGAGTCCACGCGTTCTTTGTGCTTCCGCATCCCAGCTTTCACCTAGTCCCTTCTCCAAAGTATCCAACAAGGCTGCACCAACAGTGTCAAACATGGGTGCTGTAACCTTGTAGAAAGTGGCATGACGTCTACCAAGATCTTGAACAGCGGGAACAAGCGCAGCTAGATCAGTAAGACCATCCACGGCGATAGTGATCATGTCCATGAGCTTCTTCTTCTGATTAGCAAGATCGGCAGGGAAGAGAGGGCGGAGCTCGGGATCTAATTCGAAGAGTTTATTGTAGAATAGATCTGCAGCAACGTCGGCGATGGGGAACGCATTTTTGCCCAGCTTGTTTGGACTAGAGAGACTTTGTTCTTGGTGAGGCCCATTTTTGATAGATGTTATGTGTTGTGTAGGCTATATATTCTTAGAGAAGGAGGAAGAAAAACGATGATGCAGCAGCGGTTAAAGAGTGCTTCTTGGTTGCGTCTTGTCCTTTCTTGGTTGCTTCTTGGTTACTTCCTTGCGTTTTGGAGTGTTTGGTGAATTTGTTGTGGCGCGGCGACAGAACCACCTCACAAGCTGATGGGGGTGTAGGTGTTGGAGCTGCCGGAAGAGCAGAGAAGGATCGTCAGGGGTTAATTATTACCCCTGAGGATCGTGGCCATGGAAAACTACAAACCGATGCGATACCGCGAAGCTGAAAAGATGGGACTAAAATGCTAGTTCTTACGAATGTGTCTGCTCGGACAAAATAAGCCTCAATCACAAATGTTCCACTAGGGATTATCCCTAAGTACATACGTTAGTTGAGTACATTCATGTACGCGTACCACTCCTAGTGCAACTACTTGTATGTTTGTACTTATGTAGGTAGGTAGGTTCAAACATCCTTCTCATGCAATCTGCAACAATCAATATAATATGAGTGCCCGCCCCTTACATAAATGTTTGTGAAGACTTTGTGGTGGTGTGTAGACATCCTATGTGTTATTGTTCGGATTAAATGAGCGAGAACTCACCTCTCCTCCTGAATGGCAAGGCAGTGGCCGATAACGTCAGCCCTCCTAGAAACAATGGTGGTGGTGGAATCCATCTGTCACCACGCAATCACTAAACGAATCGCCTCACACTCAAACCATCGACCCTGGATCTGATCGCCATCGCGGAGTTCTGTCGTCGCAATCGCTGCCGCTGAGGGCAATTCTACAAGACAGGAAGAAAGGTCGGACACAACACACACAGCAAGAGTATGAATCGTTTTACACCGCATTCCTTTCTCTGACATCAATTGGGGAGATGTTGCTGCAAAAGAGCGGCTGGAAGATGAACGGAAGCAAAACTAAGCAAAAGATCAGTAGCGATGAATGCCACTCAGTTTCCTGGCATTATTCAGCAAATTTCGTCGCAAATCCCTGCCGTAATTATTGCAGCAGGTCTAAACTTCATGGTGGTAAGTAGAATGTGAAGCAATCTTTCTTGCTGCAATAATATCACACATTCAACTCAATGCTGTATGTATCTATATGCTTTGCATAGGGCATTCCCTTCGGTGCTAGTTATTTTCCAACTGAACTACAATTGCAAGGGAAAGAGGTGCTTGGTTTCAGAATGTTTTCTGTTCTCTACAATGATTGCACAACTCGTGATTACATTTGCGTCCAAATTCGACAACGGCATCGGACTTCAAATGGTCGAAAATGTTCCTTTCTGCTTGGAGCTGGCAAGAATCGTCATGAGCGAACAAAGCGATGAAAGTGGCACAACGTCGACGCTCTTCTTTCTGTTTGGCGTCTCCTCTGTTTTGGTTGGCTTGGTGTTTTACTTATTGGGAAGACTAGAGATGGGCAGAATAGTTTTATTTCTTTCCTTCGCATGTATTGGTCGGGTGCATAGGAGGCATCGGTGTTTTCATCACAATCACAGCCATTGAGGTTGCTACAAATACAACATTTTCCTTTACTCCACAAGGATTCAATGATTCTATTGTCAGCCAATTCACCCTTTTGCTACCGGTATTCGCGTTCGAGATCTTTCTGAGACTAATGATGCATGCAACAAAAGGAAAGTATTCATTGCTTCCTCCAGTCTTTTACTGCTTGATCACCCCAGTATTCTATTTCTCCTTATACGCGCTTGGTGTTGATATTGATGATGCAGAGGACGCTGGATACTTCTTTCCTCCAATCAAATCTACTGAATCTGCCTTCAGTTGGTCTCTGCTGGATATATTTACTGAGATACATTTTTGGAACATATCATGGAAGGCAGTTTTCAAAGCCATTCCAACCATGATGAGTTTGACAGCTTTTTCATTAATTCACGTGCCAATCAACATACCTGCATTCGCAATCTCAACTAATACGGAGCCTGATATGAATGCGGAATTGATAGCCCACGGATACTCAAACTTCATTAGCGGCATATTTGGAGGCTTGCAAAACTACATGACATATTCCAACGGCGTGATTTACTCCAAGTCAAACGGTCGAGGGAAGTGCTCGTCTCTCGCCATTGTGGCTTTGACTGGATTCATATTCATATACGGACCGCTTTTGTGCGTATATGTGCCGCGTTGTATGGCAGGGACTCTTCTTTTTGCACGTTGGTATCGATCTCTTTGTAGAAGGAGTAGGTGAGTACAACGAATTTGTCGATCAATTGGTGGCAATGCAATCAATGTTGTTCTGGTCTTAACTTGCCATGTCTATTTATTCTTCCATTATAGTTGAGAGTTACCACGACTATGATAGTTTAGAATATTCAGGCATCATCTTGATCACGATCACAATGACTTTAGCAGGAATGGACGCAGCGTTGGTAGCAGGCTTTATAGCTGCTCTCTCCACATACGCTGTACAGAGTATCACATACCAACACCCAATCAAGGGGGCAATGTGTGCTGCCACGCTTCGAAGCTCTGCATGGAATAGGTCTGGTGAAGCTCAAAAGATTTTACTCGACAAAAAGAAGGGGCGAGAGAGAATTCTGGTCATATCAGTGTCAAGGACACATATTTTTCGGAAACTCGACAATACTTAAAGAATCAGTTCTGGAACTTTTGGTTGAGAAACGTAGGAGCGGAGACGATCCAATCGTAGTTATCCTTGATTTTACGCACGTTCTCGCAATTGATTCATCGTCGGCGATGACAATAGAGAAACTCAAAGATTCAATTATCAAGAGTTTTGGTGTTGAGGTAGTAATCTTTGTGTGCGGACATGAGGATGGATTTAGGTGTCACTATGACTTGAGTCTCAAAGTGAATGGCGGAGCTGCGAACAAACGCGAGGGTTCAAGCAAACGATTGCTCGATCCGATAGATATAGGTGAAGAAGATCCCATCATGTTCGAAACTTGCAAGGCACCTATTCATCCGAACACATCTCGTGCACAAGCTCGTGCATCGGTAACTGCCAGGGCTCTTGATGTGTCAAATAGTCATTCTGGATATAAGAACGCTGTGATGGCAGATATACCAAATTCTCATGTCTGTGAGACACTTGATGACGCCCTCATCTTCGCTGAGGACGTTCTAGTGGCTGTCCAAGATGCCATGATACTTCAAAACGACGTTGACGATCGCTTTCGCAGCAACATCCTCGAAGGCAGTGGAATGGCAGTAAAGTGCAGTAAGACCCAACAATCTTCCCTGGAAGAAATAGCCAGAGCCTTCCTCACATCTCTCTGTACTGGCGCGAATGCCAACGAGATTGACAAAATTTACCGCCTACTCGAGCCTGAAATGTACTATTGCAATGACATCGTCTGGGCGCAAGGAGAAGAGAGCAAAAGTTTGAAGCTCATTGTTGACGGCTCATTACTATCTTTGCTAGAGGATGAAGATGGCGCAAGAGAAAGTTGCTATCCTGGATCGATTGTTGGAGAATTAGGTTTGTTGAATGGAACCAGAAGGTTAACTACTCTGAAAGTTATAAGTGACAAAGCTGTCTTGTACAGCCTTAGCCAGGAAAAATGGCAGTTGGCTGGCTTGTGAAGACCCGACAGTTGCAAGGTTCATAGACGTCATTGCCATTCGATATTTGTCTCATCGCATTCAGCATGTCTCCAATCACAATCTTTTCGGTAAACGAAGCTTGCCAGTGTAGAAGTGGTATTGCAGTTGGCTATGTGTTTGTTGCACTTGCGTATAGTGATTCAGCAGCATATATTTAATGAACCAAAGAGCAAGAGCGTCGGATAGACTGTATGCATACAGTGCCATCATGATGAGATATACATAGCGGCGAACTAACAATAACCAAACCTTTACTCTCAGTTATTTCATCCTGGCAGTCTCTGGCAGTCACAACAAGAACGACAGTTGTCTTATTCCTTTTGAGGGCTACTACATGATAACATCACCTACATCAATGAAAATCTAAAATCTAATACAAAAACACGAACAGTCGGTCTGCCGGGTTGCAATCTTGAAATCAGCGAGAACAACCAAGATACAGCATGATCAACAACCAAGCAGGACCTTTCCATTACCATCATGCCTTCGACGACGAAGACAACCTGACAGTGCAGGTCTCAGATGCGAACTCACTTTTGGGAACACATCTCTTGGAGGGAGATTGGGAAGAGGCGCTTGACTACCTTGATACGCCCGAGGGAGAGCGGGATGCCACAATAAAGAATGATCCACTAGGCTCTTCAACGTTGGCAACAAGTTGACTCTTCCCAAAACGAAGAACGGCGCTGTTTTTGCAGCACTTTATGTGCGAGCACCATATCCATTGATCAAAAAGATTTGCGACATGTCTAAAGAAGATACCGATGACCTGATGTATGCTTTATCAGTTATTCCCCACGAAGAGCAGCAAAGGCTGGAAGAAAGTCAACAACGCAAAATTCCATACCGCACCAGATATTGGACGAACAATGAACATACTCTCATCCTCAATTTATTTCTGAAAGAGTGCCTACAGCATAAATCTTCCTTGCTTGACAAATGCCCGTCATGGATTATCCCTTCAACGTTCGCGGTAACTCCACTCGCAATGGCAGCTTACAATCCGGATGTGCCTTCTAGCATCCTTCAAAAACTATGCATGTTGGAGCCAAAGGCCATTGGCATGGAATCCAAGCTTTTCTCGGTATCAACCATTCCTCTCATAGTTGCTGCAGCTTCACCTGTACCTCCAGCCACTTTTCCAATGGACGTTAGGGATGAAGTAAAGCGCAATCGATGGGAAAAAGTGAAATTGTTGATGAACAAAGATTGGTTTGAGATCGTTGTGCAGTCAAGTTCCCTGGATGACATTATTGGTGATGCTTTACCATCGCCTCCTGCTATCACTTTGGAACAAGTGAAGGTCGCATGCGACGAGGCAATGAAGAGAAAAGAGTGGGAGCTAGTTCGTGAATTGTTGAAGCAATTCAACTCAACGGCTGGAGATGAGTTGACAATGAGCCTGAGCTCTATACAAACAGCATTAGCTCAACACGATAGAAAAGTAAGTACGAAGCCGCGGAAGCAAGATGAAAAACGAAATCGGGAAGAGTGGCTACACAGAAATATGGGGCTGGTCATGTATCCAGTCGATGCTCTCCTGGACCTGATTAATGCTGTGATACCACAGAGACACGATGATTCGTTGGTCTCGCCCATGTCTTAAAGACGCCGACTCTGTTGAAGTGTATATCTAGTGTAGAAACAGCGGAATTACTTGTACAATCTTACTTTTACACGATGTTACTGGCGAGCAGCTAGCTCTGCTTGCTTATTTACTGTTGCTTGTCTTTCCTTCTTGGCAAGATGCACCGGATAGCACTAGCTAATAATTCCAATCTCTGTTGGCGACGCAAAGATCGTCTTCGTTGAGTTTGACGTTCCTTTACCTCTTCGCTGGCTTTCCTAAGATCTGTATTGGAAGTTCCTGCCAACCGCAGCATCTCCCAACGCCGCGAAGAAGGCACCAGGAACTCCCGCTTTGACCTCGGTGGAGCTCGGGAGTTCTCGTAGGCATCGACATCGAAGGGCTCCTCCTGATCATAATCCCATCCAAGCCCTATGGGCGGGCCTGCTGTCGTAGATGGATGATCTGTAAGGATGACTGCAGTTAAACAAGAGAGAGAGGCAGTTTGTGGTTAGAAATGATATTATTTGTGAAGCAACTCAAACTTCTTCACGACTACTCACCATCTTATTTGCGAAGCGTAACTTTATCAAATGAGATTGAACTCGTTGAGGATCTGAGGGAAGATCTCCTCAGCTCTGACGTTGGCAGCTGCCTCAAAGAATCATGTTGTGTCTTGACAATAAGGCAGCTCCTTGTCAGTTTACTCCTAGCACCAAAGAAATCAACTCCATCAAACTCCGATCGATCTGAGGATGAGCAGTCTAAATGGGTGGCACCACTTCTACAACTGTCATCAAAATCTGGCTTTTCTTTGTTGTGGTAGCCTGACATCATGCTTCTAGTCCAGGTCGTTGGCACCCCTCTAGAGAGGTCGTCGTTGCACTGCCCACCTTCCTAGATTGATGGCTGCTGATGAAATCAGGGAATACACACAGTAACAAATGCAGATGTGAATTAACGCACGTGAGCCGGTGTAATGTTCCGTCGGATGAGCATTTTCGAACGCAAGAAGTGGAAGTTGGAACTTCTTATGGTGGCATCTTGGGTATGTGTTAGGTCGAGGTCGATGGGATACTGCATGATAATATGTATGCTCTTCGACTCCATACCGTGCCACAGAAAAGCCGTAGGGTTATCCCTCCAATTGAAAAAGAAGAAGAGAAGGAGAAGCCTTCTCTTCTGTTACTGTTGATTGCCAGCAAAATTGAAGTACTGATTCCTCGCTACATACATGGCCAGTGTCAGGGATTAACTTCTTACTATAACTCTTTCTTTGAGACGCACGCGATAGAATTCTGTCTTGGTGACACCACTCATCCGTGTTTCTTCCACTTGAAGGGAGAGAGAACACAACATCATGAACTACAATATATGCTGTAAATGGCCCTTTCAAGTTTAAGCATGGCCCTCTGAGCGAGGGCCTCATTGTGTACGTGCTTACTGCATACTTGCCATATCTTTTGCGAAAAGAAGAATTTGCGGCGTCACAATCGACAGTCGCTTCGTAACAAAGCCCAGGGCCTTCCCTTTCCTCTTTCTTCCGAGAACAATCAATATCCATGACCATGATGAACATCTGGAGCAGTCATCGTTACGTCTGACACATAATCCGACGCCGTCTCCTGTGATTCCACCCACCAGAGCACCCGTCCCATACGATCCTGACAACATTATAGTTGAAATGACAGAGCTTACGGCGAGTGTTAGATATGGCGAAGCTATCTATTTCCCAGACTTTGCCCACCGCTGCTGCAGAGGAGAGAAAGAGGGCGATGATGCGTTCAAACCTACTTGGATGACAAGCGACCACATGTTTCAAAACAAAGAAAGATGCTGTACTGAACAATTTGACTGGGTAGACTTGGAAGAATGTCTTACAATAGGATTTGTAGAAATGAACGTTTTTAGAGAAACACCAGCAATCGTTGAAGACTTGGACGATGCAGAAAATACCACTGAGAATACTTTGGTTCTACCTCGTAAGCCAACGACTAGGCCCACAACATCAATGCCTTCGGTATCCTTGCAACCTACTCGTGACGAAGGTGTTGCTGTCCAAGCATTGGCTGATACGACTGTATCTCAGAATAACGCAAACAAAAATTATGGCAGCCACTCGATGCTTTTGGTAGACGGTGGTATGGCCGGTGCTCAACAAAAGTATGATACTCTTGTCAAGTTTGATTTGTCCTTTCTTGAGTCGGGTATGTCTTTTGGCAAAGTGTTCTTGCGTATGTTCGTCAAGGATGCAGCAAGTGACTTTTGTGGCCGATTTGATACAACTCAGAACGCTTACTGGAACGAAGATTCGACCACCTGGATGAATGCACCTACATCAAGCACAGGAATGAACATTGGTGAAGCTTGGAATGCTGTATCGGGAGAATGGTTCGAGTTGGATGTCACGGGTGTTTTGGCACGGCAGGAGCAGAAGCTATTGAGCATTCGAGTCTCATCAACCGAGCCCAAACGATGCATCTTTAGCTCAACAAGTGATACTGGCCGGGCTCCATATCTTTTTGCACGATTCTCCAAGCAAGAGCAAGAGACGCCAACTTTACCTGGACTAACATCACCTCCAACACTACCACCTGCACCAGTTCCAACGCATCGCAAGCACGGGGAAGCTCTCATGCTGTTCGCATCTGATGATACAACCATCTCCAAGGAGGAACCACATCTTGTTTCTGGCAAAGAAGCAACACTTGTGGTCAAGGACGACGAATTTTCTACGAAGGACATTCTTCTTAAATTTGTCATATCCGAAATGCGCAAGACAACACCCCGGTCAGTCATACTTATGCTGCATGTACCACAGAATTGCATGTCTGCTGGGGTATTCGTCTCAACATCGCGTCATGGCAATGGATGGACAGAAGATACTGTCTCGTGGTCCACTGCACCTACGTTTCAGTACGGTGGAGACGGCCACGGGACAGAGATCGGAGCATTCGGTGGCGAGTTGGAAGGAGGTAAATATGCCACCTTCAATATAATTGCACTTATGTCTTGGTATACGGTGAATTACCAAGACATTGTCACTATAAGGATCAGCTCAAACAATGGTCATCATTGCGAATACACTTCAAAGGAAGGTGGACAACCACCAAAGCTGGTCATGCAGTTCTGAGAAGTGTGTCATATAGATCGTGAATTTAAGATGACTACGTATAACGCATAGTTGAAAACATTACAGGATCATCACGTTTGTTCTGTTGTCCAACAGATAACACTGCCGCGTTTCGAAATCATCTAACTTATAAAACTCATAATCTCTCTATTCATCATCCCAAAAATCTTGCGAAAGCAACAATAAATTGTACTCCACGCAATGTCCCTTCAAAGCATACATAATAGTAGGCTCCTTGTGAGTAATCACATATCCAGCATCTCGTAACGCCTTGAACATGTTAACGGTGCCAGGCAATCTCCCTTTCGGACGGATGAATGACTGTTGAGGATGAACCTCAATCAATATCTGACGCAATTTTACACCCGCATCTAACCATGAGTGGTAGGTGTCAAATTCACACCCCTGTCGCAATCGATTTTGAATACATCAATTGTGCGTCCTTGATGACCCAATAGTTTCACTGTATCATCCAAAGTTTTGAACATTCCTCGAGTCTTATCAGAGATGCCCCACGATGATAATGCACATTTGTTTCTGCCCCGTCTGCTTGGCCACTGTATCCTTGTAATCTCCAAAATCAAACACATGTATTTCACATTTATTGGATATGTCTTTTAGTATCGCCGCTTCAAATGCCGCTTCACCAGTAGACCCTACACTGTAAACGAGACACTTGCCACTGTCTCTTGATATCCTATGAGCATCACAAATCCATTTGCCTCCGTCGCCCTTTAATCCCACACGTGCCTCAAATTGATATGAAAATTCTGGCTCGTAATGCATTTGAAACCATGATCCTGGAAATGTCGATGTTGTCAGTGGATCACCACGTGTATTTGGTTGGACACTTTTTGCGAGACGTTTTAGCATACGCCAATGAGTATCTCTTACGTCAGGCTAAGTCTATGGTCACCCTAGCCAGCAAATCTGTTCTCAGCGAGTATTGGAGCTCTAAAGTTGGCCAATATAGCTATGGAAAGCTGAGAGTGAGAGGAGTTCAAATCCGTGGCGATCTAAGCAAGGTTTTGAATCGTTGTGATGTGTACGTGTGACGAGTGTACCCCTCCAGTGGTAAATTGGAAAAAATAAGGACCCCAGCTGGGGTTAACCTTAAGTTACAGCTAGAAGTGGGGCTAACAAAATATTTTTTTATTTTTCTTAGATCGTCACGGATTCGAACTCAGCTCAACGAGAGGAGCATTTTAAGCATATAAAAGCCTAGGTTAGCCCCACTGGCGGCTGAGAACAGATATTTGGGGTGAAATTGGCTAGGGTGACCATAGACTTACCCGTCAGTGAAGAAACCTTGGGACTCTTTTAATGCCAACTCATACGAGTCCTTCTTCTCCAACTCATCGTTATCAGCATTGTCAACTGTCGCTATTTTGCTCAAAGCACTGGGTGTATCAAATGAGTACTGCTTGAGTTCTTCGTTTGAAAATCCATTTGTGGATAGTCGTTTTGCTATGTGACAAGTACCGAAGCCGAAGGTGATGAGTGCGACTGCGAGTGATAGAATGCCAACACATCGTGAGAAAGTTGCCGCAGAGAGATGAGCTGCTTTCCTTCGGAAAATCGGCGTAGCGCCTTGATCCTCCTGTGTGGGCGTGACAGAGAGATGAGCTTTCGTCTTAAAAATGATGCGTCATGCTGAAAGATTTCCGGCAACGACAGGTAACAATGGAAAATTCAAATGGAAAAAAAATAGATAAAAATGCTCTTATGAAAATAATTTAAACTGAGCCCTCATACCACGCCCTCATAGCTGAACTCGTTTTTCCAAGCGAACTGACAATCCCCTACCTGTATTGCAACACTCTCCACGATCGTGTAGGTTTCTCCTCTAGCTGTGATAAAATGACCTCTGAGATTTCGAATCATATTGCGTTACTCAAAGAATCATTCCTTCTGGCTGCAGCAAGTGGTGGACGTCTCTTGGAATGCCAGTCTTTGCTTGAGTTGGGCGCAGACACTGAATATGTAAATGATGAGACTGACGAAACTCCCTTGCTTGCAGCCTGTCGTAATGGTCATCGAGCAGTCGTCTCTTTGCTACTAGCGCACGGTGCAGATTCAACGAAGTGCGATCGAGATAAAAACACTGTGCTCCATATTGTTGCAGACACAACAGGAGACGAAGCGCTGGCCTCTTTGTTTTGTCCAAACGCTTCTGCTCTCGCACACACAACAAAACGATGCCGGAAAAAACTGCCATAGACATCGCTGTAGAGAGAGAATTTTCAGCTTTCGCCGAGCATCTACACCACCTCTGTACAAATAATGACGGCAACTCAGAATCAGACAATGGACACGTCTCATTCTTTCCCAATCATCAAGCGATACACTTCCACCACATATTATGTCTTCATTGACAATTGATGACGACGGCTACGATGATAGCAGCAGTAACTACAATAGCGATTCTAACGCTGGCGAAGATTCTTTCGACATTGTTGCTGCAATTGACGATGTTCAACTTGAACAAGAAGAGAGCAATTTTACACGACAGCTACAAGTCCAATTGTACCAAGCGAAGTATGCCCTCAGTGCTGTGATGAAGGAGCGTGACGATCTAAAAGCCGAGCTGAGCGAACTCCAACCCTTGTACTTGTACAGAGAAGATGATTCATTTTATTCACAAAAGTCGCTCCAAGAACTTCAAGCTTACGAGCGACAAGTGAAGAATGTCCTGGAGAGAATTGAAAAGGCTAAAGAACACCGGGAAGAAGAGAAACTGTGCGTAATTTGCAGAGAGAACCAAAAGGAAGTTTTGATAATGCCATGTCGTCATTTGTGTGTCTGCAAGGAGTGTGGAAACCGTGTAGAGCTCACACGCTGCCCACTATGTCGAGAAGTCATCGCCGAACGAATCAGCGTCTTCTCATAGTCCAACAACTTCTTTTGCTCAATGGCACGTGGTGCAGCACGCACAAATGATATCATCTTCGCAATCAGCTTGAAGGTCATTCAAAAAGAAACTATTCCGTAGATCGCAAACTGCCTCCGGGACTTCACCTGAAAGATTGTTATCGTGCAGGTGTACAGCCTAAAATAAACCAGTAGAGCTGGGGTCAGAGAAACAGTTGAACAGATATGTAAAACCAATAGAAACCACTCCACCTGACTTACCTTCAGCTCCTTTAGTTCCCCTAGTTCTACTGGAGGGACACCAGTTAACTGGTTTGAGTCTAGCATGAGATACTCCAATTTCAGTAATTTGCCAATATCGATTGGAATTTTCCCCTGAAATTGATTGTCGGATCCTCGGAAATTTTTCAGAGATTTCATCCCACGAATAGTAGCCGGCAGTTCACCTGTGAATTCATTCGAACTGATGATCAACTCCTCCAGAGCATGCATCTCTCCATACTCTTCAGGGAGACTCCCTGTAAGACCATTTGCATCAAGGTATAAAGTTGTAAGGCCACTCAAAAATGCCAACTCAAGAGGTAAATTTCCCTTCAGTTCGTTATCGTACATCTGCAGATCATCCAATTTATACAGTGTACCCAATTCTGTAGGAATAGCTCCCGACAATTTGTTTGTATCCAGGTAAAGAGTTCTCAACTCTTTCAGCTCGCCAATCTCAGTCGGAATGGGACCATTCAGCATATTGTTTCTCAAACGAATGTCCTCAAGAGCTGTCAACTGTGAGATAACAGGGGGAATGTTCCCAGTAAGTTGATTCGATTCGAGATACAGGGCTATCAAATTCTTCAAATTTCCGATAGAGAGAGGGATCCTTCCCGAAAACTGATTGTTGAACATTCCAAGCTCTCTCAAATTTTCGAGCTCACCAATACTCACAGGGATCGGTCCGTCAAATTGATTGTCATGAACATTAAGATTCTGTAGGCTTCGAAGAGCGCCAATGTTATCGGGTAATTGCCCTTCGAACGAATTCCCATTGAGGAATAAATCCTCCAATTCCACCATATTCGCCAATTCCCTCCCAAGAGTACCAGCTAATTCGTTTTGATGTAGATCCAAAACAGTCATCTTGAGAAAGGCAGTGAATAGCTCACCAGGCAACACTCCGTGTATATTGTTCGACGTGAGGTTGAGCATAGCTACATGAAAATCACCATCATATTTAACCCCATAACTTTGATGAGGATGGCATGTAACTCCATACCACAAACATAGTCCCTTAGATGTCATCCACCCATCGGCATTGTTCCAAGCAATATCACGTGGATTTTCAACAGTCATACCTAAACTCTCCTCGACAAACTCTGCATCGGTCGTTTGAAACCAAAACACTGCCAAGGCATACCGCTGAAACAATGCAATCTCATCATCGACATTGTTACCCATCATTTTGGATCCCTCATCATCAATCTGAGGAAGATCGACATGTCGTTCATCATCACGAACAAGCCATGCAAGTGCCTTGTATTGTGGCGATGATGGGTCTTCTAACACTGAGGCATGTGAGATGCGATGCTCAAGAATACGATCTTTAATACGATCAAATCTTGCCATGTCGAGTGGGGTTTCTTTACCACCAGCCCAAGGATTCCAAGGAACTTCTCCTTCGGTATTGTTCCGATTCACTAGAACTGATGGTGCCACAATGATTGCGACGAGTGCCACAGCAAGTAGGGACAGTGCACAAATAAATTTGAGATTGTCTAAGCAGCACATTGGAAGGATGATTCTGTGCCTTTGCTGCTGGTAGTAATTGTTGTTCTCAATGTCGTCATCATCTTCATCTCTATCTACCCCAAAAGGGCTGATATTTACATTATTCTGACTACTCAGCCGACGCGATGCCATCATGATTAGTTTTCTACTCTCCTCATGTTCCTTGCGACTTGTCCAACCTGACGTAAATGACTTCAATTTGTTGCTATTTGAAGCCGCAGTTGATGCGCTTTGACTATCATTATTAGTCCCCAAAACGAAATTTAATTCTTCCCTATCCAAATCATGACCAGTCCTCGAACTCCACAGATGCGAGGATGCCGTATCAGTAAAGATACTTGGCGGTCCCTCGTCTTCGTCTCCATCATCATCGATGGAGAATCGCTCGGCAATATTATCGGGAGCCAAGTTATTAGACGACGTTGCAGAATATTGATCAGCCTCATCGGAGAGGGGAAGGCCGGCTGCTGCCTCTTCCATGAGTTTCATTTGACGTGCACGTGCGGCACGTCGAGAGTGCAGCTTGGATTCTTTTTCGAAGGAGTCGAGCATTTTAGTTTATGAGAGTTCTGCTTGTACCAATCCTATCCGTCAACCAATAACTAATACCTCTTCGGTTTTCAGAGTCATCGACATCGACGATTTTTTGTGTGCTTTTTTCAGGGTGTTTTTTTTGGCTGAGCCGAGGCATGTAAATAGATCTCTAATCGTACCGTACGATCTGTACAGTACTATTATCTATCCTCTGCCAAACCAAAAACCAACTATTGTAACAAGCAACAACTTACCCTTCCAATGTCTCTATCCGCTATCGACCCTGCTGCCGATAGATCGTCTCCATAGCTACCTCCGTCAGGAAAATCAGAAAGGCAAGGGGAGAGTACGATCCGGCAATGGTGCATCGAATTTATGTCCATGCACCAACGCTACCTGAAAACAATAGAAAGCAAAGTAGCAGTTTTTTTGCTCACCATCAATTATTGTCGATAGCGGTCGTCGTCGCTTCGGCATTTGCCTACAGAGCATCCTCATCACTTTATCTTTACTACTGCTCTATCTTTACATTCTTGGTGGTGCTTGGTCTATTTCTATCACTGAAGCATCTGATTGGTACAATTCAGACGAGAAATCAATTTCAAAAAGCAGCTATTGAAATTACATCCTTTGGAGTGCAACTTGTATCAATCTACGGACATAACGGCGGCAGCCATTATGATCAAACAACATTAACAAGTGACAGTATGCTAACTGATCAATCAAATGCTCCAGAAACACTTAATATCGACGACAATACACATCATGTGCACAACAGATCACCACACAAAACAATCAGCAAACGGCAAGTACGATCATTCATTCCACGAGAACGGATAATAGACGTCATTGTCATGGAGATAGTTTGGCCGCATTGTGTGTGGAGTCAGGTGGCGTTTCGTGTAGATAAAGGAAGTGAGTCGTCATTGGTTCATTCAAAACGTTGCGAAGGAGGTGATGGAGTTGAGCATTGCAGGCGGAGGCGTCTCCAGGAGCCTGCATCAGATGACGTGGACGACGAACACATTACCGACATCAAGCAATCAAATGCTAATAAGTACACTGATACCGATGATCAATGTTCAACAACACCGCTAAGCATACAAGCTTTAATGAAGCAAAATCGCGTTGCTATCGTCCCTGCATTCTCAGAAGAATGTCGAGGACTGCTATCATACAAAGAATGCCTGCGGCTTCAAGAAGAGATAGAAAGACTGCTGGGGCATTCTGAAGAAGCAAGATAGGCCATTACATCACCTGCTAATAAACAACATGATACAAACTGGACCGCACTATGTAATATGTATGTAACGCATCTCTCCTAAGTAAGTACCAGTACGAAGAATGCTACATACGATCATGGAAGAAAGGCGACGAGAAAAAACAAAATTCAAAGCAATGAAAAAATGAGTTTCAGTTGCATATGCATGCGAACACCAAACACCAAGCCAACACTACTACTTCTTGAAATAACAGCAGCCACCACGCCCATCCAAAACCAATATGGCAGACGAAGAAACCGCCGGAGCTGGAGCAGGACAACGCTCCTCAATGAAGCAAAAATGCTGTGGATCGCCGGGGAGACGTATTTGTTCCACACTCATGATTCTGGTGTGTATTACTGCCATCGCGCTGATTGCAGTCTATGGCACCAGAACAGGCGTGAGCTCAAAGGATGAGACACATATTCAGGGTACAAGTCAAAAACCATTTTGCAGAGAGTCACCATTTTGCAGACTGTTCCGTGACACTGTCCTTTGATGTCCTGGATTCCCATCAAAATGTTGCCCCATGTAAAAAGTAGTTGATGTATCTTAAAGTACTCTATAATGAGTGATATAGTGTAGTAGGGTTTTATTTTATCATACTTTATCATGGGGTAGCAGCTAGGACAAAACGGACGTCATGGTGGGCTTCTCTGACCGTGACATTTTGTGATAATGGATGCTACACAAAATTATGTACCAGGGCTACGTAGGAATTAAGATCAACCATTTTGCAGAGAGCCACACAAAAGCCCCTTTTCGCAGCTGTGATAAAGAGATAGTAGTCTCAGTTATGAGAGTCTATAAAGCTGTAGTATTGCCCTTCAGACAGTTTAGGAGAGATGTGCGTCTTTGGTTTAGCCGGTGGGACCAAAGGGCAATATGTAATATTGCCCGAAGAGCGTGACATTTGGCTAAATTAACTCTCTGCAAAATGGTTTTTGACTTGTACACAGGGCACTTGTTCCGCCAGTACATCTGATGCTTCGTCCATTAAGATAATGACGTACAACACCTTCCAAATCTACTGCATCCCTGGCGTCGATAAGAAAACGTTCAAATGCCAGGAGGCTGAAGCGAGAACAGAACGTGCGAAAAGTTTTGGAGAATGGTTCACAGGTCGCGATGAGGATGTCGTTTTACTGCAAGAGCTGTGGAGCAACCATGATGTGATTTTGGCTGGTATGACGGCAGCGGGCTTTTGTCACTACGTTATGACGGAAGAGCAGAGCGGATCTGGTCTAGCTATCTTCTCGAAGCATCCCATCTCAGAAAATTCTTTTAAGGACTGGTACGATTTATTCGGGGAATGAGACCGGAGATTATGAACCCAGAGAGCTACATTGCAGCCAAGGGAGTGTTATATGCGAGGGTAATGAAGGGCAACCAGCCCATTAACATCTTGAACATGCACACAAACTCAGACTCTATTGCTGACAAGCATGATGTTCGCATGCAGCAATTCAACATTGTCAAGGAGGTGATTGATTCCAAAAACATCTCTGCAAAAGAATTGGTTTTGATGGGAGGAGATATGAACGAAGATAAGGATTGTAGATTGTTGAAGTGTGACCGTCAAGCCAATTGTGAAAACCAACTTATTACACTGATATGTTGACGGCTCTATCAGCTGAAGAAGTAGAAATCAGCACAGAAGCAACGAACGCTTGGACATACAACACTGAAAACAACACGCTTTTGAAGAGTCTCTATGAAACATCTGACTGTGACACATATCAATACTTGCTTGACTACATTTTTGTCAGTAAGGATCATTTAGCTGCGAAGAGTTCTTCCGTATGTAAGGTCTTGCATCCGCTGAGTCCTGAGGGCGCAGATCTAAGTGATCATTTCCCAATGTCTTGTGTGATTGACTTTGAGCCAGTAACAGAGACTAACATCACTGAGTCAGTGACAGAAGGTTGAAGAAGATATGAATATGATTTGGTGAGAGTCGTGCTATTTACATTATTTGTATTTGATTAGATCACCAGATGGGGTGCCCAACTAGAACTCCAGAGATGAACGTACCTTGAATGAGATCTCGCGTCTCATCCTTCCTACTTCGGATCTTGTTCAGTCTTACATTGCATCAAAGTTGTGGTTGGCCAAAAGGGGAATAAGTGGATTCGATTTGAATTTGTACCCCTAGAGGGATAAGTATTTCAGCTAAGAATGTTACGAAGGGTGATATCTCAAAATAATTGCCACGGTATTGCCTAGGTACGCTACGTATGTGAATGTTCCTGACATATCATCGAGATATTTCACCCTTAGCTCCGAAATGCAACTTCAACTAAAGAGGGTAAGCAATCGTGCACGCACCAATGATCCAAGATCCTGCACGCATCCAACGGATCTTGTCGTTTCAAAATCGAAGAAGGCGTCACCGTCACTTCAGCTCGTAAAATTGCGTTCTGCAAACTGCAATCATCCAAAAGTAACAACCATGGCACCCGCTGTAAGGAAGCCCGAAGAGGGCAAGGTGGTCCTCGACTACATCCTCGACAACTGCGCCAAGTGGCCGGACAAGATCTTTCTCACTCAGCCCATGGGCGGCGATGAGGTGCTCAATGTCACCTTCTCCGAATTCCTCTCCGAATCCAAAAAGATGGCCGCCTACATTGAGAGCCTCAACCTTCCTGCGCCTAGCCAGATTGCCATTATGAGTAAGAACTGCGTGTGGTGGCTCATGGCTGACTTGGCTATCATGATGACCGGCCATTGCGCTGTTCCGATTTATCCCACCTTGACGGCCGATACTGTCAAATACACTTTGGAACACAGCGAGTCCAAATTGCTCTTTGTGGGCAAGCTGGACACTCACCCCTGGAACGAGATGAAGAAGGGCATTCCAGCTGATATGAGCTGTGTATCCTTCCCGCTCTGCCCTAGTGATGTGAGCTATGATAAGTGGGCAGATTTAATCGGCAAGAGCGAGGAGATTAAGGAGGTCAAAAAGCGCACACCTGAAGAAATGGCCACCATCATTTACACTAGTGGAAGTACCGGAGTGCCCAAGGGAGTGATGCTTAGTTTTAAGAACTTGACAGACACTACCTTTGGTCTAATCAACACTACTCATGCCACCGAGAATGATCGCTACCTCTCCTATTTGCCCATTTCTCACGGCATGGAACGTTGGGTTGGTGAATGCGTCCCCTTCATCTCCGGAATGCACGTCTTCTATGCAGAGTCTCTCACTACTTTCGTTCAGGATCTCAATCGTTGTCAGCCAACATTGTTCTTGTCCGTTCCTCGTCTGTGGACAAAGTTCCAGTTGGGAGTGTTCAAGAAGATGCCCCCCGAAAAGTTGCAGAAGCTCTTGAAAATTCCCATCATTTCTTTTTTGGTCAAGAAGAAGTTGCTCAAGGCATTGGGATTGAACCATGTTAGGTATGCTGGAAGTGGAAGTGCACCTCTTCCTCCTGATCTCTTGGCCTGGTACCGCAGCTTGGGTTTGGAGTTGTTGGAAGGATACGGTATGACGGAGAACTTCAACTGTGAGTTATCGTTATCATCTTCTTTTGTGTGTGTATTTATCATATATTATTACAATCGCTCACATCTTGATATCAACTATATACGTACACAGACTCTCACATGTCCCAACCGGGCCGTGGACGTGTAGGATATGTTGGTGAGCCTTCGGAAGGCGTGGAGCAGCGCATTGCGGCGGATGGCGAAATCCAAGTCAAGTCTCCAGGTATGATGATGGGTTACTTCAAGAACGAAGAAGCAACCAAGGAGACTATTACTGAGGATGGATGGCTTCGTACCGGTGACAAGGGAGAGCTTGATGATACCGGTCGTCTCAAGATCACTGGACGTACCAAGGAGATCTTCAAGACATCCAAAGGAAAGTATGTTGCTCCAGCACCCATTGAGAACCAGTATATTTCCAATATTAGGATTGAGTTGGCATGCGTTGGAGGCCGCGGTCATCAGGCTGCTAATGCCATCCTGCAGCTCAGTGAAGATGCAAAGGAGGAAGCAAAGAGCGGAGGAAAGGATGCCATCGAGAAGGAGCTTGAAGAGTTGATCAAGAAAGTCAACAGTGGATTGGATGATCACGAGAAGTTGCAATTCGTGGCTGTTGTGAATGACGTGTGGGAACCTGAAAATGGCTTCCTTACTCCTACCAACAAGATCAAGAGGGCCAGGATTGAGGAAGAGTACAACCCTTTGATGGAAGAGTGGTACAACTCAAAGAAGAAGGTTATTTGGCACAAGTGGTAAACAAGTGTCTGAGTGTCATTCTATGTTCTAAATGAAGTAGTAGATTCGTCTAACAACTAAGATGTGTTTCGTGTGAATGATTTCTTCCTGAGTGACTGTTTTTCTTCTCCAATTGCCTTCAAGGCATCGAAACGAACAATTCTGTGTTGATTTGAATGTATGCCCCAAGCGCAGCTCTTCAGTATCGCACCTTAGTAACTTTTGGTTCTATTCAGATAATTGATGAATCGCACTCTTACATGGTCGTTGCCTCAATTGCTTCAATAATATTGCAATTCTATGCCGAAATATTCTCAGCCCCCAGAGTTGGAAACTGGAGCTAGCCGCACTAAATTCGGAAATAGCTCCATCCTCTCGTTGTTGTTTGTTCGTGATCGAAGCTGTCTGTTTATCGGAACTTGTATGATTGCGTTCTTCTCCCTTGCGTAACTGATCAAATCTCTCCAATAAGGATTGACCATTATTGACCGCCGACGGGCAATAACAAACAAGAAATTCTTGGCTCTTGTTAATGCAACATTCATACGTTGGACGTCGCTGAGAAAACCTATCCCAGTACCTTTATCTCCTGCACGAACACACGAATATATGACTATGGAACTCTCTCTTCCCTGAAAAGCATCAACAGTGCTGCAGAAGAAGTAAAATATAAGAATGAGAATTTGGTAAGATGCTATATTGAAATAAAGTGAATGCCTTGAGATCGACTCTCACATACCTAATTTCTACTCTCATTGCATATGATGCACCGTAAGCTTCTTCAAACATCCGATGCAGTAAAGACACTTGTTGAGAGTAGGGTGTGATAATAGCAACTCGAGTTTGAGCAACCAAACCTTGTGATTCTTGATCAATTGTTCGATATAAATGAAGAACTAGCTCAGCTTCATCTCTATTGGATAAGCTCGTTCCATCTCGTTCCTCCTTCGAATCAAGGTCAAGCATATTGAATTGTTGGAAATGAGGAAATTTCGTAGTAATAACATCTTTCAATTCACCGCCAAAGTCAGGGCTTTGCACATTTGGACCATCTAGAAGCATTCCTCCATAAAAGATATGACGAGGAAATGCACTGATCACTGGGTGCATGCGGTACTGCACGTTCAGCATATGAACTTCGTGCCCAGCCTCTTCTAACCGCTGAAACAAAGATCGATCGAATTTTGTGCTCCTACCCGATACAGAAAATATTGTTGCCGGCAGCTGCTGGGGATCCCCTACTAATACGGCATGAGAACTGCCGAACTGCAAAGCACTCAATGTAGACATTTCAGAGCTTTGAGCAGCCTCGTCAATCACAACAACTTCAAACTTTCGACCTTCCTCGACAATTCTACTTCCAGCAGAACCAAGTGTAGTTAGGACAATATGTGAACTATTCAAGACATGGTTTTCCAATTGATTGAAGTGAGTTTCTTCTCCCACGGCTTTAGCAGTCGCAATATTTTGTAAGATAATGTACTTCTCAAGATTTGAACTATCAGTGTTGTGCTTCTCAACAAACTTTGTCAGTGAGTCCAGTAGCTTTCTATAATGTGGCATTCGTTGGATATTAGCTGGTGTTTCAATCGGCCTATTCTTGGGTGGTACGTCAAACGTGGTAGTCTTGATCAGGCAGGATGAATGTTCGATCAGGCAGGATGAATGTTAGCATCATTAGACTAGAAGGGATAGCTGGTTACTGAAAACAACAAACTTACCTTGTGACGGTGATTCACGAAGAATACACGTCCTGTTCTCTCAAAGTTTTCTTCATCAATGCGGATCTCCCAGTCGGATGATATTGCATATGGTGATGCGTCGACAATTGCTCTAATCCTAGCTCTCAGCTTTTGAATCTCTTTCTGCAATCGCCCCAGCTCTCGCCGTCCATTGGAGATAATTTCTTCCAACTTGTTCACATCACTGCCTTCTTCAATGATTCGGTTAACCACATCTTTTAGACCTACACTACTAACCTTGGGATTAGTTGAGCCAGCTCCAACACGTACGATCGAAGGCGAATACGTGGAGCCCTTTCCATCAACAAATCTATCACTCATAATCTTCACAATGACATTGTCTATTGCCGCATTAGAAGGAGCGCATTACAAGAATCCGAGGTTTCACCTTGGCTGCTTTGTTAAGAGAAGCAAGTAATTCATAGTCTTCTAATGTATCTTCCTCTGTTGTAACACGCTCAATTGTTGTGTAATATTCTTGGTACTGTCGAAGATGGAGAGCGTTGAGGGTCCGAAACCAATGTAGTTGATTTGCCAGTGCCTGTAATGATAGTTGGAATAGCTGGTAATTGACATGCACTTTACACACCTAAATGAGTGCACAACATTTTGAACTTACTGGAGGACCTTTAATCAACGTGAAACCGCCTGCGCCATATTCCCTAGCAGCCGCTGATATTGCATCCAACTGACTTGAGTTTGCCTTTGCTTTCAGGAACGTCTGAAAGCCAATGGGTAACTCATCGAGTACTTTACCCTTCAATTGCTGACTATCTTGTTCGATGGCCACTTTCCCACCCAGCAGGTATTTATTAAGCGGGGAGCTTGTCAACTACTCATCAACGCGTTGAATTCTCTTGACCGCAGTAACGTTTGATCCAAATCTTGATTACAAACAGCCTCGATTTCAAAGGACGAGAATTGAGCCCATAGCTTCATGCGACACTCGTACTAATAAGCCATCCACGGAGCTCGATCGTGTGATTCAGTGCCCGCGCCAATTAAATCCGAAGCGACCTTTCGTCAATTGAGTTCAAATGGCTAGTGGATGAGTCACTTCCTGCATCAAATGCGATGCCTCTCAGTGCAAGTTTCCAATGCAGATGATGTAGGTGAAAAAAAGCCAGTAGATCATTTGGAACAACACTTGACACCCGATGCTAGCACCTCTCTTCAGACGAAACAATCACTGTCGGCTCCATTGGCGCAGATTCACCTTCATAATCACTAGAAGATCTCGCCGAGGTAGACACCTCAGCTTTGACTTCAGATCCCATCGTAATGTGCGCATTCTGGATCCATTTGTACTTTGAGAAGACTGAGCGGCGACTTACTTCTGACATGGATCTGAGCCTTAGCCTCCTCTATCAATAGAGGTGCCCACAAACGCCTGTTGTACTGTGTTACTGATTCAAACTTATCCGGAAGACTTGGCTTTCGTCTGTTTTGCACACCATTAGCTTTCATCCAGCGTCCTCTTTGTTCCCTGTCAAATCCTGATCTTTCTTCACGGAAACCTTTGCTTTTCATGGCCCCGATTCAAATCTGGAAAGAAAATCCCAGTTCCTACAGCTCAGCCCAGAATTCTGTCGGGAGGAGCCTTGTTGATAATAAGATCGTTCAAAGCCGAAGCATGGGCGGATGTTAACTGTGAGGCAACGCTTTAGCGTTGATGTTATTACTGTATCGAAGGCTTCTTTAAGCACCTGAAGGTGCCGCTACTGCTAGCACTTTTGGGGCGGGTAACGGTGGCGCCCTGTTCGAGCAAGGGAGCTTCGCCTTGTGTAGACCCGGCATTATCAGCCCAAGAAATGCCTGCATTTTTCGACTTAGACGTTGTCTCGCTAACACTGTATCGAGAGAATAATCCACAGCAAACCATTCGCATTCGCCCATGAGCTGTTGATACTTTGGCTTGAGAGAGACACTACAGCCTTTCCTGCACGAGGCAATTTCGCAGACAGACAAACCATCCGATCTCGTGCTATAGAGGTGCTCGCAAAGAGCATCGAAAGCCCTCTGACCAAGCAGAGTTGTAGTCAGTGCCATGCTAACTTGCAGCCAGGGCCGCGGTGTACACTGTTTTACCAACACAAGTCAAAGTCGGCAGCAGAGGGTAACGAGCTCTCCTTTACAACTCATGAGTTGAGGAGGAAAAAATCTGACTGTTTGGAATGTTTGGATCCCTGAGAAATGATAATTCCCAGTTCGGTTGGAGGTCTCTTTCCAAGCAACAAAATGGAGTCGGGAGCCGTGGCAATACTCGCTTGACACTGTATCGAGAGAATAATCCACAGCACAACCATTCGCATCGCCCATGAGCTGTTGATACTTTGGTTTGAGAGAGACACGACCGCTTTTCCAGCGGAGCTTTGTCGCAGACAACCATCCGATCCTCGTGCTATAGAGGTGCTCGCAAAGAGCATCGAAGCCCTCCTGACCAAGAGAGTTGTAGCTCGTGTCATGGGCTTAACTTGCAGCCAGGGCCGCGTGTACACTGTTTTCCAACACAAAGCAAAGTCGGCGCAGAGGGTAACGAGCTCTCCTTTACAACTCATGAGTTGAGGAGGAAAAATCTGGACTGTTTGGAATGTTTGGCATCCCTGAGAAAATATAATTCCCAGTTCGGTTGGAGGTCTCCTTCCCAGCAACAACTGAGTCGGGAGCCGTGGGCATACTCGCTTGACACTGTATCGAGAGAATTAATCCACAGCACAACCATTCGCATTCGCCCACGAGCTGTTGATACTTGGTTTGGAGAGAGACACGACCGCTTTTCCAGCGGAGCTTGTCGCAGACAAACCACCCGATCCTCGTGCTATAGAGGTGCTCGCCAAAGAGCATCGAAGCCCTCCTGACTAAGAGAGAGTTGTAGCTCGCGTCATGGCTTAATCTTGCAGCCAGGGCCGCGTGTACACTGTTTTCCAACACAAGCAAAGTCGGCGCAGAGGGTAACGAGCTCTCCTTCTACAACTCATGAGTATGAGGCGAGGAAAAATCTGACTGTTTGGAATGTCTTGGATCCCTGAGAAATATAATTCCCAGTTCGGTTGGAGGTCTCTTTCCAGCAAACAACTGAGTCGGGAGCCGTGGCATACTCGCTTGACACTGTATCGAGAGAATAATCCACAGCACAACAATTCGCATCGCCCACGAGCTGTTGATACTTTGGTTTGAGAGAGACACGACAGCCTTTTCCTGCCGAGCAATTTCGACAGACAACCCATCCGATCCTCGTTGCTATAGAGGTGCTCGTCAAAGAGCATCGAGAAGCCCTCCTGACCAAGAGAGTTGTAGCTCGTGTCATGGCTTTTCTTGCCACCTTCCAGGGTGGTTTGTACACGCCTTTCCAACACAAGCCAAAATTGGCAGCAGAGATTCTTGAGTTGAGGAGGAAAAAACTTTCCTATATCGAATTCCTGGATCCCTGAGGAATATAATTCCCCAGTTCTGCTGGAGATTTCTTTCAGCAGGACCTGAGTCAGAAGTACTGTCATTGTCCTTCTGCGCTTGCTGCCACTACTGCGGATTTTTCGTTTGTATCGGGAGGCATAATCCAGAGAAAACGCAAGACCCGAATCAAGAGTCGTAAACATTATCCTCCTGCAGTGGCACCGCTGTTACTTTTGGCATCGTCTGAACCAGTTTCTTCATCTGAGTCCATCGAACATGTCTGCCTCGTCATTCTCACTCAGGTTCCTCCTACTTCCTTCTTCAGAAATAGGATTGGTTTCATTTGCGGTGTTTGAAGTATCATCTCCAAACATGTCATTATCATCATCATCAGAGTCGCTCTCCTGCATATCATCATTAGCTGACGCGTGATCTTCGTCATTCTGGGTTGCAGGAGAAGAAGATTGAGGCCCAGAGAAATCATCGTACAAATTACCAATATCTTCCTTTTCCTCATCAATTAAACCTTCTTCATCTGAGTCATAGTTACTCTCAAGCTTAACGCCAGAGCTTGGTGCAACCGGAAGCCGATGCGGCATCATTGCTCGAGTTTGAAAGCTGTGGAACCATTCCATTATTACCATTCGAATTCACAGCACTTGGCACCATCTCTGCATTTTGCATCATTCCCCTGAGCAGATCTTCGTCACGCTTGGCAACCTTCTTCTTGTGCCTCTTACCAACGATATGTTTGCTTATAGGACTCTTCTGAGGACATCCAACTCGGCATGCATCACCAATACCACTGATCTTGCGCCTTTTGTGCTCTTCCGTTTCAGTTGCAGCACTACCACCCACCGCTAGCTGACAGCGCTGTTACTTAATTCAGCAATGCGGCTCTTGTGCACGTCTTCCACTCAAGTGCTGTAGGAGATTGAAACTCACTCGAGCACCTAACATTGCAAGCGTTGCATTGGTATACAGAAAGCCATCCCTCCAGCAGCTTGCTTCTTGTGCCTTACACCTGGACATGTGCTGCAGAAGAGAGAATTCATTGATGCAGCTGATATTGCAGAGAACACAATGAAATTGATACGGCGGAGGAATCAACCATGGTATTGTTGTCAACTGCAGGAGCACAAGTAGCAGTCCCAGTTATTCGTTTCTTGTGCTTCTCCCCATTCAAATGTTGCTTGAGACTGAACTCATTCGGACATGTAATATTGCAAATGTTGCAATAAAAACCCCTCTCTTTTAAAAGAAACTGATTATTCTGTCCAGTAGGCAGCTAGTTTGTGACAGCTTCTTTCTATGCGCTGCTCCATTCAAGTGCTGTTGAAAACTATTTTCATTTGAACATGAAATGTCGCAAAGATTACAATAGGGCCTGGGTGGGAGGTGGTGGAGGTACAGCTGAACCGATGAAGGGAGGAGAGGAGGTATTGTTGGACCCACTGAAGGTGGAGGAGGTCATTGTTGGACCACAGAAGGTGGAGGAGGTATTTGCTGAACTTACGGAAGGAGAAGGCACAGTTGTGCCCATATGATATTGATTTTGATGATGCATTGCGTCGGTGAGCATTGAAGGTGGTTGCATTGGCGGTGGAGGAAGAGGCGGAGGTGGGACTGCATGTCTTGGGATCCCTTGGAGGCGGAGGTGGTGGTGGGGTACCATTCCGACAGGATTCGTTCCATATTGCAACCTGTAGTTGCTGCTGCTGCTGCCTGAAACTGTGGAATATGTTGCGATTGTTGTTGATGGTATGGCTGCTGCTGATGATGATGATGAATCTGCTGCGGTGGCATTTGTTGTTGGTGCTGGCTGGTACTGACTTGTAGTAGTACTAGTATTTGGTTGCTGAAGAAATTGATGCTGACTATACACCTGTTGTTGTTGCTGTAATGCTGCTGCTGGAGAAGTTGATTATCATACCCCTGGGAAGAGTGCTGATGAATTTGCTGATGCTGCTGATGTGGAAGATAGTTTGCTATTTGCGAAACACCTACCTGAGACTGAGTCTGCGTGTAAGCTGCAGCAAGCTGTTGACCTTGCTGCAATTGAATGTTGATGTTGCTGCTGAAATTCATTGTTGCTCGCAGGAACAGGAGCATATTGCTGCATATTATTACTGTTGATGCTGCTGTGGAGGAGGTGGAGGAATCGGAGCATTATTAACCTGACTCCAATTATTAGTAGTAGATGTTCCTCCATATCCTAGAGCTGCTGGTGATGACCACCGTGACCATTGTTTGGAAACGGAACATAATGATGTTAGTCTTCAACTAATGCGATGCAGCACGCCACGCTCCTCTTTCCAACTGCACACTAGAGAGGTGCAACTTATTTGGAAAGAAAGAGGAGAGAGCGGAGAGTAAACTGGTGGTTGTACCCCAATTAATAAAAAAGGGCAACCGTCCGTCTCCTCAGTTGAGTACTATTTAAGTGAATATTTAACCAGCATCAATATCAATATAATGTGAAAAACACAATAGAAAGCGAAAAAAATCTAGATCCTTCAATTGTATGTCACCGTCGTCGATACCGTGATGATAGGATAACGTCGAAAGAGTTGAGAAAAGTATTACTTCACGTAATTAACTCAAGAAGCTTACGGGCAGTGTCTCCATGGTCTACTGACTGCACGAGGCGGAGTCATTTCCATTGCGTATGGGCGTTGTCACTGCGCTTTGTTCTTTGTTCATGGAGCGCGGATCTCATGGAGCAGTTAATGTTCGGGATTATCTTGACGGTTGACAGACGCTTTTCTAAAGGACGTGCATCTTAAAAAACATCGCTCAACTTCGCCAAGTAGAACGCGAAAAAAATCCCAACTCCAACGCCCCACCAAGATCCGAGGCACGCCTCCAGGCACACGACAATGACGAAGTTTCGGCTGCACTAGCAAAGTAACTCACAAGACACATCACACACCACGAAACGCCTTTATCAAAATACTTACTATAAAATGAACAACCCCATTTTGATCAATTCGCCGATAACCCTCCAATCCGCCCTCCCGCCACAACAACAAAATGGGACACAACGATGGTGGCGGCAGTGTGGCTCCGTCAGTTGCGTCGAAATCATCAAGGAGGACCTCATCAATTCAATCTTATGGCACAGCCGGCTGCGGAGAAGAAGCCAAATTATGATGAATGCGGGCATGATGGCCGCCAGCAGCAGCAGCAGCAGATGGGAATGTATGTGGTGGTGGAATGTACGGACAGCCACAACAGCAAACAGGCTGCAGCAGGCCCCAATGCAAAATATGATGGCACCCTCCAATTCCGTCAATATGGGTGGATTCATGGGAAACAGCATCCATGGGGCACCTCCTCCTCCTGCTGCTACCATGGCGGGGGCCATTGGTCCCCTCGGCACATCAATCGAATCCATATGCATTGGGACCTCCTGCTGCACCTCCTGTGGCGGCGGCATCTCCGTTTAACAATGGTGGAGCTCCTCCTCCGCCTCCCAGAATTATAGTCCATTTGGTGGTGGGCCAGCCATCTCCTCAGATTCAACAGCAGCAGCAACCAAATCAAATGGTGGGCAGTGGATCCCTTTTCAGGAGGTGGGTCCGTAGCTCCCTCGCAGCAGCCGCCTACTACTCAGGCACTTGCTCCAGTGGATCCTGGGGAGGAACTTCAATCGGTTGCGCAACAACAACAACAGCAACCCCTTCCAATGCTCTTGTTCCTTCGGACTGTACACCTCCTAGTAATGATCCATTGGTTTGTTCTTTGGTGGTGGAGGTGGTGGTGGGCAATCGTCATTAGTGCTGCACCTCCTGCACCTGTTCCGCAATATCAACAGCCACCTGTACAGCAACAACAACAACAACAGTATCAGCAACAACCACCAGCCCCAGCTCCAGTTTGTCGAAGAAGATCCCTGGAATTGTCTTTGGGTGAAGCACCCGCTGCAGCTGCACCAGCACCACCTCAACAACAACAACAACAACCACCACAACAACTCCCACTAGACGAGGGGGGACCTATTGACGGTGGAATCGGCGCAGCCGCCACCCACACTGCCAATCAAGAAGCCGCCAGGCCGAAGCTGCAGCTGCCAATCATTCGGCACCAGAACCACCACAACTTCCTCGGCAACTTCTTCCAATCGTAAAAGAGGGGAACTCCCCCCCGGTGGAGCAATGGTACGATGCCAAAATCTTTACACCGACACTTGGAGTCATGTTCTTTAAACCCAAGGAACTTGTCGATTCTCTCTTCCTCCAAACAGACAAAGAAATGGTCGATTCACTCGATGAAACGTCCCGTCGTTGCCTTCATCGTCGAAGATCCCGCCCGGTCCCGTCTGCCGGAGTAGAATTGGGCCATGTCCATCCTCAAGGTGAATGGGATTGATGTCAAGAATCCCAAGGAGGCATCCGTCTGATCAAGGAGGAACCACGTCCGTTGCCGTTGTTGTTTATGTGGCCGGAGACGCAGATGTTGTGGCGGAGGGGGAGCAATGCAGGTTCAAGTATAATACGAAGGAGGGACTGGTGCTCCGAATTCGGCGAAGGATTGGAAGCCGAAGTATGTGGTGATTGGGGGATATTGCTACGCCTTGGATGATGAATATGTATAGGAGTAAGGTGAGTTTGGTAGGATAGAGAGAGGTGTGGAAGCTGTTGATAGCAAATTGTTTTCAAAGAGTTGCGCGTGATACTGTATGCTGCATTCAATCTCACAAATTCCGTCACTTTCTTTTTCACCAAAACAGTCGGAATATGACACTTGCCGTAATCGAAACTCAAGCCCGTCGTCCAGTCTCTGTACAAAGTCAACAATTCTCTCTTCAGGGAGCACGCATCCAAACGATTGGCATAGGGCCACAAATGGTCAAATACAAAAACAAGCTTCATCCATGGAGAGTATATCGTCATCTTACCAGTATCACGCAATCTATCAAGATTGCTAAGTCCAAATTTGTCTCAGTTGCGACCTTGTCATGAGGGTGTTAGGAGGGTTTTTGATGGCGCAGCAGAGAGATCGTGGTACAGGTGGTGGTGGAGGTGGAGGTGGTGGAAGGTCCTAGACGACAACCTGATCCGTACAGAGGTGGTGGTGGCGGTGGCGGTGGACGTGGTGCATAACGACGTGGATTATGACACCGTGAGCGAGGAATGAACGTCCTGATTATGAAGGTGATAGGCCGTGGTGGTGGATACTATTGGAACATATGAGAAAATTGACTTAAGAGGGTTCTGTTTGTGAAATGCATTGATAACAATCTACGTATGCAGGGTGTCTGTGTGATGAACCAAGATGGCACTGAATTTTTGAAGTAGAAATTATTATCAATCAAATGATTTATGTTGTTGTTTCGTTCATAATTTCATATCCTCGTCCCATACATTTGAATCTTCGTCCATCGAGTCGATCACTCCCGTTGCAACATCTCCAGCATTTTGAGCAGTCCAACGATTCCTAATCCTACTCCAACGTAGACGAACCATGGCAACGCAGACTCGCTTATCAATTGTCAATGCCTTTCCAACCCTTCCAGCGTAAACGTAAGCGAATGTTCCAGGGGCGAACCCAAATAACGTTCCAAAGAAATATGGTAGAAATCTGATCGACGATGCACCGTATAAATAATTCGACAACGCAAAGGGAAAGAGAGGAGACAGTCTCAAGAGGAGCATCAATTTGAAGCCTTCTTTGCTAATTGCGTTGTCCATGCTTTGGAATTTTGGACTGCGAGCCAAGACACGCTCAACATATCCTCTTAGTAATGTTCTACCCAATCACAAAGCTTAAGCTTGCAGCTATGGCAGCACTGAATAAGACATGTTTCGCTGTGCCTGGAAATAATCCAAATAGATAACCCGAGCTTGCTGTAAGAATGGGAACCTAAGAAGTGTGATGTGTGTGAAGTATATGTCAGTAAGAGAGAATAAGAACATGAAAAGTTGTCAAGTAGAGCCCCAACAATCCTTCCACTTCATTATACCATCTGCACACTCAACTCACGCGAGGTATCGCAAGAATTTCGGCAAGAATATAAAACGATGCAAAGTATAACCATTCCTTTCTGAGGATCCATCGTTCCAAGCGCTTCCAGTATTGTATCAAACGAATTGGACGGGTCCTCCATAAGCTGACTAAACTCTAAATCAAGTCCCAAGTCATTCCTCATTGTGAACTGCAAGAGCTCCAGTTGCCACGAGCAGCTGCTATTGTTCCACCGGCAAGAATTAGTTTTGATGTCTCTGACACCGAATCTTCTTCATCCTCATCGTCGCCACTAAAAGTTTACCAAGCCTGTTTCTAAATCTGTTGGTTTGTCGCCTTCGCTCCAAAGTTCGTCGACAACATTCTTTGATTCGTAGTGAGTATGTAAAGAATATCTATCATGACCGGAATGTCGCCAATGTGATTGAATGAATCTATTATGTATTTGTTGATGTTGCACTTGTGGAAGAGGAGATGTGAAGGAGCTGACGGTGTCAATGGCCGACAGTAAGACGAGTGATCTCGTTATGGAGCTCAACAGCATGGTGCTTTATCTATTCTTTAGCTGATGTCGATGGGTGCAATGATGATGCAAGGTAATTTAATGCGGCGAATCCAAGGTAATGTAATGTTGAAGCTATTCAATGTATCAGTTGCTTCTGCAGTAGGTTGGAGGCGATATGCTAGGAGATTCAAAAGATGTGCGCCATTGTTCTTTGCTGCCAGTGGCACTGTTGCTTGTGACGCAGGAGCAGTTGTTGTGGAGAGAACGGTACTATCTACGAGTACGTGGATATATGTGTAAGATGCCTATGTATCTGTGGGCACGAGGACTTACTCTTCACTCTTCGAGCTCTCTTGTCATTGCAATTGAAAGGTGAAGTATGCAAGTAGTGTGAAGCAAACCCTGTTGACTAGAAATGAATGACACGCTGCTTCACAAGCGCACACTCTTGTAGCGCAAGTGAAGTAGATTGCTTAGTGCAGCTGATACTGATCGTCGATGGGAGACTGTACGGATATGTAAATGCCTTGGTCTCTACTCAAGAAAAACCTAACCTATATAATTCAAACATACATTAATTCGCAGTATGGGCCGCCTCTTCCTTTCTCTTGATTGTCTCCAACATTGCAGCGAATGCAGCCTCTTCATACAACTTCTTTGCATCGCCACCAATCG
Organism: Skeletonema costatum; assembly: GCA_018806925.1. Lineage (NCBI taxonomy): Eukaryota > Bacillariophyta > Thalassiosirophyceae > Thalassiosirales > Thalassiosiraceae > Skeletonema > Skeletonema costatum. The sequence goes on along the minus strand of JAHBBA010000033.1, from coordinate 3,889 downwards.
AAAGGACTTCCTTTGCATTCCATGAAAATCTCTCCAAGTTTCTTCAAACCATGTGCTCTCTTCTTTCTTGCAATCCTTGTCCACAAGCTCTGATCGTGCAAGACCATTTCCACAACTTCGTGCAGAGTTGCTGTGATGTCGACCACAGTAGTGGTCCACATTATGTTCAGCATACCCAGAGTCAACTCTTGCTCCATTGCAGCCGTCTTTTCCTATCTTCTCTTCTTCCGTTGTTGCCTTGGCAATTTTCTGCCTGATGCTTTTTGTTGAAGTGTCATCATTTTCATTCCTGCCATGAGACCCTCTCTCTTTGCCTTGGATGTATCCTGCGCGAGATCCTCTCATCTTGGAGGAAGTCACTCTTTGTGTCCTTCGTTTATGTTTCAGATGTTTAATCAGTATTGTCTCTCTCGTGTTATCTATCTAGGGTTTTCCCTCCCGACATTTCTGGTGAAGATCATGCTGCCGACGAACCTCCTGCTGCAGTCAAAGACATGCTTCCAACCGGACCGATGGCGGAAATATACTTTGGGTATGTGAAGAAGTGGTGGGCATTTAGGAATGATCCCAATGTTCAGGAGGTGCACACGCAAAGAATGGTGGGGATGGGGACAGGTCAATCTGTAATATGATGTATTATTTTAGATTATCAAACACTCGCTCAGATGTTTTTGTCATGTTGTTTGCAAAACGACCATTTGAGTAACAAGAGATGTTAATGAATTCTGTTTTGCAGTTGTGTTTGAATGCAGTTGTCTTCTCATGGACTGCATTCTGTTGCCTATGCTTGAGGAGATAGCCACTAAAAAGAATGATGCACCCATCCACCAAAGGAATTTTCAACTCTTCACTACTATTGACAGGAATCTTGAAGTTGAAAGTGGTACGGTGTTGGCTACACTTTCTGCGACAACAAGATTGGAAGTAAGGTCTATGAATTAATGTCATCGAAGTGTCAATTTCGGTGTGATATTGTTTTGTGCCGGCGTCAATGCACACGTTTGATGAACACCAATGAAGATCGTTTTCTCCATAACGCAATGTACCAAGTGGTTTTGTTTGTGACAGAGATGACATGCTGTATAACTCATTGAGCAATTTAACACAAGACGAGTTTGCTGCCAACTTGATCACATCCTCATTGCGTTCCTCATTGCTTAACTCGTTTACTAAAAAATCATTTGCCTGATGAATGCATGAATTGATTGCATTTTGTGCTGTCTGAAATTGCACGAATGTTTGGGCGTCAGTGTGGTTTGTTGCATAATTGTCAATAGAGGATTGTGACTTGTCCAGCTTTTGATAACTCGCTTTCAAACCATCTGCACAATAAAGCCCATAACTACCATGATGAGGCGCGTTTGCTGTAATAATGTTCTCTTTGTGTAATGAATAAATCTCGGCAACATTGTTGGGTAGTTCAAGGTCATTACTCTTTTCTATGCTACCGATGTAGGCGCACAGGACGTAATTATCGTCTCGGTTCTCGTTGTCATGAATGAACCGATATTGGCAATCGAATCCTGCAGCTGCCATGTTGTTGTAATGTCTTAAAATAAATAGTGGTCGACTGGCTTCATCTCCTATAATCTGTGTAGCATTATTATTGTTTGGAAAGATACAACATGCTCCTGCTTTGATCACTCGCATAACATAATCCCTGCTTATCACAAATACCGGAGGGCGCTTGTCTAGATCTTTGTTAATACCTGCCTTTAATTCTTCTGCCGTCTTAGAAATGACATGTGGATCGGCCGGTGCCGATGCCGATGAGGTTGGAAATGTTGTTGGTGGTGGAACCGCTGTGACAGGTAGTAGAGATATAGGTCGTGGCGGATCGGCCGCTGCTGGCGATGCCGATGCTAATGCTGGCGGTGGTGAAGGAGGTGAGACTTGAGGAAAATATTTCAATGCAATTGCTTTTTCCATCTTATGACGGGCTCGTACTCTGCGTGCCTTATCCATCTGAGGCGAATCAGTTACTCTCGGGTATGGGTAGGGGTAGTCATGGGCAATACATTCACACCTGAACACATATTCGGCCTTCAGCCATTGTTTATGGCTTTGTCTTTTCCCAGCAGCAGCCACAATGGCAACAGCATCAGGATTAATCATGGTCAATAAGTTTTTGTGTTTTGTTTCTCGGAGGTGATTCAAAATTCTACGTCCCAGGTGTACATAGGAATTAATAAATCTTTTTGCGGCAAAAAGGGGGCGTGTGAGTTATCCCCTCCAACTAGTAGAATTTCAAAATGCCCGCAGAATCTTCTCCCTTACCCGCCACACGCCACCACCACCAACCTCGTTCAGCCTTCTCTCAGAGACCAACAATGGCGAAAATCCGTAGTGTTGTTCTCTCTCGTAATAGTAATAAGATCAAACTCGGGCAATACCCCACTGCGCTGCAGGCGCCATTCCGATAATAATAACAACAATATACAATTCGGTAAGTTCCGCTAATATATTTATTAATTTTAATTGAATTAATTGGTCCAAAATCTTTATTCCCTGCTAATATTTTCAACGGTTTCTTGATTAGGCCACTGCGCTGCAGGCGCCATTCCGATAATAATAACAACAATATACAATTCGGTAAGTTCCGCTAACGTGAGTATTTAGATTAAATTTTAATTGGAATCTTAATTGGTCCAAAATCTTTATTCCCTGCGCGATATGTATTGTCAACGCGTTTTTTCTTGATTAGGCGAGCTAATAAATAATATAGCTATGAAATAACAAACAAACTAACACAACTCGAGGAGGAGGCCCCCCCCCAAGCCATGAAATAGCACTGGGAGTTGGCCAGATTACAACAACAGACACAAACGATGGAGCAGCTCACGAGTTTCGTACGAAAACTCCACCAGAAACAGACCGTGTCATCATTGGATCAACCACCACGGGGAACGTCACCGACATGCTAGATGCAATTACAACGATTCGACAGCTCTGCGCAGAATTACACCAAGGCATGACAGGCATTCTTATCGGTCTCGAAGACAGGGCAGACTGGAAATACGCACAAGGTGGTCGGTTGTGGCTGCAAGCTGTTTATAGTGGAAATATCTTACTCATAGGTGGTGGGTTGTAGCTGGGGAATCGTAGCGACCAATGGGCTAGTGGTCGAAGTGCGGGAAGGGGGGTCGTAGCGGTGGGAGGTGGTTGGGGGACTGGGGGGGGGGGGGGGGGAGTGCATCAAGAATGGGGACACACCTTCTTGCCGGCGGAGCGGTGTGACATTGCCTGTAGGAAATCATGGCGACAGTGGTGACAATGGTGGTGGAGGTGGTAGTGGAGGTGAGGATAATCTTTGTTCAGTGATGATGGATCTTGTAAGGCTGACAATCCTTCCAAGCTCAATGATAGTGGTAGCGCTGATTCTTCCACGGAAGAAGACGAGGATGAGAAGAAGATGTGCCAACAAACACCGTTGTCTAAAAGATCAATTCCAAAATCTTCTCATGTTTTCCCACACCAACAAGCGATTATTTCTGAATTCCCTTGAACAAGAGAAGAGCTTCACAAAGCTTCCAAGATAGTTAGAGGAATCATTGGCAACCACCACCAGAGCGTAGTCTCCATACTCAAAGAAGAGAAATGCCTACGAAATCCATTCATCCGTGTTCCAAGCAAAAAGAAACATTTTCTTGTTGCCGATACTCATGGACGTGATGCAAATCTGTGGCTTGTGATTAAAGTGAGGATGAAGAACGGGTGGACAGGGAATGACTCTCCTGACGCAGTACACGTGTCCCATTGAGACACAGGTACAATGGCGCTGCGAACAGTCATCACCTTTCCACATGTTCATTAGGTCACGACCGTTCTGAGACAGGAGTCTCGCCGTTCTGTTCGTCAGGATGATGACGCACTGCTTGTTTGTTCTGTT
>JAHBBA010000032.1:0-77969 GCA_018806925.1 Skeletonema costatum | reverse complement strand
GCTTCTGCTCCCCACTCCTTCTTTTTTATTTCTTCTTCCAAAACACATTGGAAAAAGTCGTCTTTCCCCATATGTCTCCCGTATGTTTCCCCTTTTTCACTCGATATTCTACCGTGAACATAAAACCAAATCCTTAAGGTGTGGAAAATCCAGCCTGTCCATAGGTTTGCCACTCCCTACAAACATAACAATCATATGGGCTAACCAAACAAGAGTCTCGCCAATCGAAAATAGATTCTAGAGTAATCTTTGAGGACTCCTCAAGCAGTTGAATAGTTTCCTTGCAACAGGCGTTGCCTTTCTTTTTCCCAACAGTTACAATTCTTTGAGGACGGGCACAACTAGGCTAGATAATCAGATGCAAAATAAGGACAACAGCAATTGCTGATTTTCCCAAACTTCTAAAACAACGAAAAAGCATTGAACAGAATAGGATATCTTCGTTTCCAGTGGTGGCGAGCCCAATAGTGTAGATCGATCAACTTGGTTTAAAATTAGATTACTATCCAAATGTCGTGGTAACAATAATTTGACACAAGTAGCGCACAGCTTTCATGTCATAGGGTTCCCCTCCATCGTTTGTCAACTTGTGTTTTTGTTTTCTTTGGATAATCAAGACTATGTGGAACGCCAAATTTGTTGTAGATTAGGAAGGAAGAGATTGTTGCCATGGCCTTCCCAGGGCGTTTGTATTGTCTGGCAGAACCCCTCAATTTGAATTCAGTCAAAGGCAAAAGGGAACAATCGTTTAGTTTCCTTTTTTTTTTCCCTCTCTCCCCCTCCCTCCCCCTTTTTTTTTTCCCCCCCCCCCTCCCCCCCCCTGTTTCGTTTCCTTGCCGCCTCCTCACCGCATGCCTCCAATTTTCTGCATTTACGCGTGCACGCCATATAATATATCCGTGTGGTGGGGCAAAGAGAGAGGTATTGCCTAAAGGGACCAATTTCATAATGTCGTATGTGCTAAGATCATTCAGTTGGAAAAGTCGTTTTGGTGTGAGGGGAAGCAAAAGAATCATACCGCAAGCCCACTAGGGCGCCCAAAAATCTGGGCTTTTCTTTGAACTAGGCATTGCTTGTCATCGCTTCTCTTCTGTAATTGTACCTTTGATTGATTACATCGCCCTATTCAATATATCCGAACTCACTTAATGCTAAGAAAAAACTATGCCCCCGAAGAGTAGTCTAACCAAGCCACGTGGCCATAGATTAGTTCATTCTCGATGTTTCGGTCTGAAAATCATCATTTCATTTCGCATCCTTTTGTGGCGCGGTGGCCCGAGATGAAACCCCCAACTCCCTGCTAACTGCAAAAACCATTGTGTTAAATTGTTAATGTCTAGTTCAATCCCCCCGCTCGTAGGATTAGTAGCAAGGCGCCCTCAAGGGAAATAATAATTAACGTTCGGGTTCCAATACTGCATTATGGGGATTACAATGCAACCATTAGAAGCAGGTACAGTGGACGCTCGATCAGTCCGCACTCCGAGGGGTGGAGTGAAAAAATACAAAAAGTGTTCCAAAGAAAGAACTTCACTCATAGTATTTTTCATTCAACGATGTAGTATCAAACTATGTGCACCATCCATACACATCCCCCATTACAATTTGCGCCTTGCTGCCCACAACCCCGCCTCACAGGCATTTTCGAGAGGTAATAAAAACCTGCTCACGTGTGAGTGGCTGTGCGTGAGCGACGAGGGCGTGGCTTCTCCTTGATTGAAGCCTTATTTTCAAACAAATGAAGGTAACGAGGTGTTGTTGGTTGGATTTGAGAAAAGCCACCATGCCGTTCAGTCACTAGAGCCTACACACTAATGCATTCTCACTGCCAACAACCGTAACATTCCTCGCGCGTGTATGCCCATTCCGTCAGCGAGCGCCCTTGAGCCTCATCAAGAGGGGGCACAACACATCGCCCACATACCTGTTCTTAATCTACCTACGTATATCCGAGCTCACAAAAAACCAAACCAAGCTACATCACAACATGACGACCCATATTAGCCACACAAGAACGCAACGCTCACACACCCGCTGTACGCCCGATGCACGCCTATAAAGAGGGGTTGTTGCGTACGGGTGTCACCTACGTGTCAGTACCACGTACTCGTACACATCAGTCGCCACAAAATCACCATATCACCCACACAACCCCCTAACCCTACATGAACGACCCACACTTGCCATATCCATGCCATGATCATCAATTCAATGCACACCCCACACGCACGCAGGTATGGTCGGCCAAGTAGCAGTGGGACACGTGATTGATGCATGCCGCCACGGCCTGCTGCGCGTGAAGACTGGTTTGCCTTCATCCACTCCCTCGCGAAGTACTCAAGCAAACTCGTCACACTCGAATGAGGTGTAAGATCTCCGCTCTATGAGTATTAAACACGATGATATGATGCGACACGAGAATTACTGCACTATTTCTTGGTTTTCCCCCACAGACGACGCACATCAGTCTGTGACCGGAACAACCACAATGTCCGATGCTCATAGTCCAACGCGACGAAAGGTGAGTACATAGCCCCTGCACGCAACCAGCAAGGCTTCCTGGTCCTGGAGACTTATAGTATAAGAACCATCTTTTTAAGTTCACACCGAGTTTTCCTATTGCATTAGCTCTCATCTAGCCAAATCGACCCTGATGGTCTTTGCCCCAACTTCAGATGATGCACCCCGGCACACGACGACGAAGATGACCAAGCCAGAGGATGAGAGGAAGGACTTGTGCCCCCTCAGATACGCTGCTCCAATTGTCCTCTGTGTGTGTTAGCTACAGGAGGCTTTTGTATCTTGATCACACCGATTCCCGGGGTTCCACAAGGGACGTGCATATCAGTTGTCGCGAACTCAGTGGTAGGGTGAGGTCTTTTGTTTCTTGACACATATGCGTCCAACCCCCCCCACATTTTCATCCGATGGCACTTCAGAATGCCACGTGCACCTTCCGCAATACACACCCCTTATCACTACCCCCCTGATTACCTGCCGTGGGACACAAAACCAAGCTGATAAGAGGCCTCCATTATGTCACAATTTCGACCTCATGTCCATCATCGTTTTCCAAAACAGGCTTGAAATGGGCCACACACCATCACACATCATATCCTAGCCCCGCCAGGCAAGAAAGTTACTACCATGCCTACGCGAGCTCCTAACCACTTGCTCTGAAAGAAAACAATTTCTGTGAGGTATATTATCAAATCACAATCAGAATGAAACTTTGATTCCGATATCTAATTGACATGGTTGCAATTGGCCATGACCATAGAAATTGAATATGATAATGATGCTGATATGTCATGTTTCGACAAAACAACATGATCTGATGCAGTGATCAGGTTGATGGTTCAATTGTTCCATGATGATATTTTATGTGAATCACTTTGTGTCTCCAATTCAATCAAGGGACTCTCTCCCCAATACTAACGCCTTCCCTGATCACATTTTACGTAATTGTTAATTATGAACTGATCGAAGTGCTGCAACAATTGAGAGATTGAAATAATGCAATGCTTTGAAGATAGGGGATCTCGAGCGCTATTCGACTGTTGATTCAACCATTGATTGGAGATATATGTTCAGAAACAAAGCAACATGTTGATGAATAAGTAGCTGGCAGAAGACCTACAGCTAGCATCTGCTACCATGCTATTCGATGCAGAAAGCAATCGTCTACTTCTACAACTTCAATGAAGTCGAACAGATTCATCAGAGACTACCATGTGGTACCAAAGTACAAGTTTTATGTGTGGTACTCCCTTGTACCATACTGACAGAGAGTACCTGAGCTGGACACGATAGAATCAAAGACATAAGTACGAAAGCATGAAGTATGCAGCCAACATTGATTTCATGCAACAAAACAAAGCGACTACGACTGGTGTGAATATATAGCAATGAACAGCATGTAGTGGTAGTGATCCATTATCAAACTCTTTGAAGGTGTACCAGCCATGCTACAACGACGTAGGTGACATGATGCTGATGAGGAGGCGAGGTTCAAGTTCAACTTAACTGGCCTCAAGCGCCACATTCAGCCACGATATCTTATCCAACGCTGTGAATACAGCAATCGACAGCGTCTAGAAACCTATTATATTCGGTAACAGTATAGAAGTAGATTTGGCACTGTTCGTGCTCTTTGTAGTTGTATCAGTCGTATTACAACGTCGTAGTGACCTAATGAGATCTACTTTCACGAATGCCGACAGCGCCACTTTCATACTAGTGGTCCGTTATAGTTGGTAAAGATAGTAGGGAAGGATATATTCCACAGATCATGCTCTTTGTAGTTATAGCCATGCTACAGCGTCTAAGGTGACCTGATGAGATCTACTTTAGGATGGCTGCCAGCTGCCAGCTCCATATAATCAACCACTATACTATATCGTATCTAGTGCTGTGAATTTAGCAATGGGCAGCTTCTAGAGATCCGTCATAGTTGATAACGAAAGTATGGAAGGATATGTTCCACTGCTCATGCTCTTTAAAGTTGTATAAGCCATGCTACAATGTCGTAGGTGACCTGATGATGAGATGAGGTCCAAGTTGGGATGGTCGCTAGCAGCTCATTGGACAACAATATCATATCTGTTGTGATAATATGAGCAAAGGATGCTGCTAGTGACCTATTATATTGATTGCGATAGCATATAGAAGTAAATATCACTGTTTTAATCCAGTGGATGCAGCTGTTTTCTGTAGAAGCAATATGTTTCTGAAGAGGACGTAAGATGAAGGTCAAATAGTACTTGTCATTAGAATCTACTGCAGTGTTAAATATCATATGTGATACTCATTTGATTTGAGATTATCACTCGTAAAAGAGTCGAGTGTCAAAGAGGCGAAGTATTCTGGATAAGTAGTTTGACGCACTCAAATGGGCGTATCAGTATCATACATCTGGTTGTTGTGTAGGTGTTTTTTTGTGCTAATTGTAGTTGTTGGGTGCCACCGCCACCGCTAGACTTTATTCGAATAATATCGGCGGAAACATACAGCACTGCAGTAATGAGAAGTAAAATCACTACAGCCAATTCCATCCGGTTGGTCTCATCGTCAAGAAAATTTACAGAAAGTTCCAAATGCCTTAGCACAACATTCAATATGGCATCCGCATATACCAGCCAATTCGCAAACAAATCTATCCTATCAGGCGTGTTATCAACTGACTCTTTCATCTGGAAGTAAAAGACCAAAATTGACATGATCAGAAGTACATACCCACTGCATATTTGCAATATGTTTTCTGTACGAAAATCCTTTTGTATCCAATAACAAAAGGCCACAATATCTGTTATTCCCATTGTAATAAACAGCACCGATATAACACGATTCCAAAACGAACTATCACAATGATACCTCCCATGACCAGTCGTTCGAATACTGAATAGATCCACCGATAATTCCACAATACCCGAAATCACCAACAGTGAAAACGACAAGAAGTAGACTGTTATGGCAATAAGCTCACGGTCACGGCTGTTGAATTCATATATCTGAAACCATACTCCCAAGATGCAGCCTGACAGTAGGATTAGGTTGGCCACAAAACTGCGGCGATGAATTCTTGTGTCAACTGTCGATGTAGGTGATGAAAAAAAGTGTAAGAAAGAAGAGATCATTTTCTGTAAGACAGACAGAGAATTATTTATATTGAGTACGCTGCACTGATGTCTTGGAGCTGACTGTTGTTCTTATGATGTCTTGGGGCATGGCTGGTGCTCTGTATGCGCTACATAATAATATTATGACTTGGTTTATTGTTAGGCTGCTTCTTGTCCCGAGGAAGGCAGCCGTGCGTGGGTGGGTGCATGGCAGACTGAAAAGAGAACCCCGACGAGAAATGAGAACCCCAAAGTTATTCACGGGAAGTTTCTTTTCGAAGAGAAAAGTAAAATACTTCCCACACACGCGGCTTAAATTTTTTAAGTCTTTGAGAGGATGCCAAACCCATTCAGTTAATATCTCTAGAGAGAGGCGCATGTTACTTCTACAAGTTACATATTACCTCAGACTTATTTGCCTTCTTCTTTTACTCTTCCCCTCCCCAGCATAACCTTTCTCTAAAGTCTAAAGTTTTACTGTATGTACTAACTACAAATCAAACATCTTGTCCTATTCATACTTCAATCACCAGGCAACTGCTCCAATTCACTTGTAATGCAACATACTTGTAAGCATAAGCATTGTGCTTGCAGAGCAAAGTATCATAAATTATTATATCTCTTCAATAATCCCCTTAAGCTGAAGACTCGAAAATGTTACCACTTCATTCTAAAAGCAGCCACGGCCTGAGCTGCTTTCCACTGTCAACGCAGGTACCGCAACATACACCGTTGTCGCCGTAGGCACAAGCTGGACATCCTCCAGTAGGAGGAGAAGGAGGTCGTGGAGTCGTTGGTGGCAAAGGAGGTCCATCTCCACCTGGGCATGACGCCCACCAACACACTTTCCCTCCGTTTCCGCAACTGCTGCCAACATTCTCAGAAGTGCATCTACCACCAGCGAGTGACCCCTCAGCGCAAATAGTTGGATCAGCGGGTTGCCGCTTGGTGCAGACATACTTGCTGACGTCTGCAACAGGAGAGCTGGGCAGCAGTTTCTTGTTGTAGTAGATAGATAGAGATAGATACTAGAGCACGGACCAAGTGTCCGCTAGGACATTTAAAGCAGCGTTGTTAGTTGGCAGTGCAAGCGGACCGTGACTACATGCATACCACTTGCATTCACCTCGAAGATTCATGAGCCCCTCAACGATTCGAACCCAAATTTGGCACTGATGTCCGAACCTGTCCGTTTGTGGTGGAGTTCATCGCGGTGCATTCGGGTACAGTATTAGGTGCGGCATAAAAGTATTATGTAGTTATTAAGTTAAATCCATCCGCTCTACAAGTACCCTGCAACAACCCGACTTCGACAGACATGATAGAGAGTCAGACACAAGTACTCCACCGTACTCCGAAGTACTCTTCTGTACTCCACAGTACTCCGGAGTATTTCCGGAGTATTTCTCCGTACTCCAGAAAAACTCCGAATTACTCCGAATTACTCCAATACTCCGAAGTACTCCAGAATAATCCGAAGTACTCCTGGAGTACTTAGTACTCCAGGAGTACTTCGGAGTAATAACTCTCTACAATACTCTCTCTCAGAGTGTATTATAAGCAGCATATTCTTGGCAATCTACCGCATTGGGCACCGCGTAGAAGAGGTGGTCAATATACACGCTCCCATGAAACCTCACATCCGCATGTGTATGAAGCGTCGACTAGGAAACGAGATTCAAAGGCATCGAGTGAGATAAAAGAGCGAGGGCATAAAATCTGTCAGATCGTAAGGTATGCATTACGGCACAATTATACTCCACAACATGGTCTCCACACCTGATTCTTATTTTGATATGTGAGAAGTCAAATTCGAGATGTTCATGCTTTCAGATGTATCCACCGTCGGTTATTGTTTCACTAATTCAATAGAGTTAGGCGGCATTAATACATCACATGGTGGATCTCATATCCACTAACCTCTCCCACTCATACATTCTTTTGGCGTCATGCAAATTTCACATCTCTTTCCACCTTGATATTACTATTGTGACCAATATGACACAACTCATTCACTAATATTAGAAACAATAATTCCCAATGGTCTACCACACAACCATGTTGTCTGCTTATAAACTTTTGTAGTGTTTTGGAGACGTTTAGGAGCTGGACTCCGAAGTACTCCGAAGTACTCCGGAGTACCCGGAGTACTTCGGAGTACTCATGGAGTAAATTGGGAGTACTGAAAAGTACTCCCGGAGTACTCACAAATACTCCGGATTACTCTCGAGTACTCCCAAGTACTCCCAAGTACTCCAAAAATGTGCACGGCGAAAACATAAATTTGTGTTCCGTTTGAAGTCGGGTTGTTGCCTGTCTCTAGAGAGAGCAACATCACCAACGAAAAAGAATGACGACGCTGAGAACGGTGATACCGTTTTGCTTGGTCATTGTATTATTCAACCTACGCCTAGACTTGAGCCGGTTGATTCCAGAAGGAGAAACAGCACCTCAATCAGCAGTGTCACCAAAAAATCATTCTGCATTATCCAACGATGAATACTTGAAATGGCTGCAAGAGGCGCGTCGCCGCTCGCTGAACCTATCCTCAACCGAGGAACCCATTCGGATAATGTATCGCGCAATGAATGGCCTCGGTCATCAACTCACTCGTCTCTCAGCTGCCTATCATTTTGCTATGCTGTATCAAATTCCGAGAGTATGGCCCACCCACAATCCTTATTGTGGTGGTAATAGCACAATCTTTACAATTTATGACTACTTGATCGGTGAGGGGCAGCTCATGGTGGATATTCCATTCTTCGGGGATAAGAACCTCTATCGTAATCCGAATCTATTTCCCCGGCCGAACATAACATTAGATCACCAAGATCAACAGCGGGTTATCCATTTTAGCAATGAAGTGCAGGGGTATGGTCATGCTAGAGCAGGTAAACTCTGGTCTATCGAATATTTAAAGAAAGGCAATGCCTTGGGAAAAGAAGTAACAGATTATCAATTGTATCATCAGTTAATGCTGTTATTTGAACACAAGCACAAGGCGAGAATTCAAAAAGTTCTTGAGGCTACTCGATTCAATGAGCATACGGTCTTTGGCCTACATATTCGGACGGGGAATGGAGAAACCGGAGACTTTACATTTAAGGGTAGGGGAATGAATGATTTGGATGGCTGGGTTGCGAGGGTTGTGTTACTCTTGTGTGATTACGAACAGAAGCATTCTCACTACTTTACCAAGAAACCATTAATGGTGTATGTGGGTACCGATACAGGATCGGTCATGCAGAAACTACGAGCAGCATCGAACAAAAACTGTGAGATCCCATTTGTATCATCTGATCAAACATTTGTAGAGGAAGGGAAAAGTGTCACCTGGAACCTAGGGTATGATGATCTAGACAAATGCTTGACGGGTTGGGAGGATATGTTTCTGGATATGTATTTGTTTACCAGATGCAATTCAGTCATGGCAGGTACCTATTCCTCTTTTACACAGTCTGCACCACTCTCATTTATGATGCACAAGGCAAAACGACAACAATTGCAGCAGCAAGGAGAAGGGGATGAACAACATCCACACTACTTTTGTGATGTTGGTGTAGACGGAAACCGTATGGATTGTGCTTCCACACTGATTGGATGGCTTAATCAAACAACCAGCATGGCATGGGGAGTATTGAATGCTACAAAGCAGAGGATGAAGCATGAAATTATGTTTCCGGTTTTGGAAGGAGGTGGAGCAATTGCACAAGCTTTTGGACGGGCTGGGATCAAAATGGATTGAAAAATAATAATAATAACAGGCTTCTTGAGGCTGGTTTGCGGCCTAGAGAGTTGATTGTAAATAAGTAGAGTTGTAAAAGTTGAACGAAATCTTCCTTACGATATCCTACATTATTTTACAACTATTCCAACATGACTTTTTTAGCAACGTCATCTTGCCATGTTTGTATCCTATTCCTACACTGGTTCCAGCTCCGTTGGAACATATGACATCCTTGTCGGTGCCAAAGTTGGACTTTCTATTATAGCTTCCAGCAATTGCTGTTCCGACGATCGTGTTGACGGATCTGACGTTATGCCCATCGTACTCTCGTCTGTTGGAGACGAGGATGGAACATCTGTCGGCTGTTTGTTGGGTACTGGTGTCGGAAAATCTGTCCGTTGTGGTATTGTTGGTGCATTAGTACTTTGAATTGCTGATGTTGGTGCAGCTGAAGAAGGTGATCTTGTCACAATATTGGTTGGTGCAATTGTTGTTTCTTTCATGGATGGTGCCACTGATGGACTTGTTGTTGGTCGCATTGTTGGTCTGACTGTTGGTGCTAATGTTGTTATTGTTTTTGTTGACTTGGGACAATCAAAGTACTCTGGAGTCCAATCACTACTTTGACTACATACCTCTTCTCTTACCCAATCGAATGCCTCTGAAACTCGTGCATAAACTCCTGGATAACCACTATGGAAGAGGAGATGATCAAATCAATGCAGGTTAGAAATAATGAATATCTTTCAAAAACAAGCAATAGTGAACTACAACGATACACAAACTCACTCCAGAGCACAACCATACCCCCAACTAACCACCCCAATCTCCAAATCAGCGCCATCCTCACCCTCTCCCCTCACAACCAAAGGTCCACCACTATCCCCCTGACAACTATCCCTGCTGGGCCCCTCTGCACAAATCATTTGATCCGTCACCAGCTCTCCATACATGGTCCATGGACTACCCTGCACCACTTGACTTTGTCGGCATTGTTCATTCGATAGAGTGGTTAGTTCTACCTCCATTAGTTGAGTGGAAACGGTAGTGGAAGAGGAGGTGTACCCGTGTCCCATGACTGTGACTGCTTGATCTATGAACTCATCCACATTAATATTATTGTTATGATTATTGTGGAGTTGGACATATTTGACATTCGGCAACGAAACAGCCCGCTCTAATCTCAGCAACATAAAGTCATAATTAGGTGCAGCTCCCTGTTCCCCATTTTCAAAAATGACATTGCCATAATTCGGATGAACAATCTCTTCAATGACAGGTATGGATTCCCCATCATTTACATTGGTAAAATCGCTTCGACCAATGACTATATTTGGTAATGTCCCGGCGGTGGTGGAGGAAGAACGGCAGTGTGCGGCGGATAAGACGAGCGTGGGTGAGATTAAAGAGCCTCCGCAGTAGTGAGAGTTGGATTTGGAACGGCGGAGGGAGGTGAAGTAAGTGTACCGTGTTGGTGGGGCGGGTGTTCCGCCGATGATGCGGCCGGATGTTTGTCGTCGTTGGTGATGATGATTGTTATTATTGCCGCGGAGTAGGAGGGAGCGGTTGACTGCTGCTGCATCATTTTTTTCGACCGTTGCTGCTGCCGTGGTGTAGAAAATGAGGATGAAGCCGAGGAGAAGAAGCACAGCGAGCATGATGGACCTCATCATTGTTGCCGCCCTCATTTTATTTATGTATCGTTATCTGCCCACCATACCAACGGCTATTAAATCGAGGAACAAGGCCAATGGAATCGGAGTCGTTGCGTTCGCTGTCTTTCGCTGTTTTGTTCCCACCACCAATTTTGCCCGATTTAAAAGTAAGAGCTTCGCCAGTTCGTTCTTGTGTGGCACTGAATGATTGCGTTATGAGAAAGGTATCGAATGCAACAATTTGGAGCCTGTCAATCCCAGTGGACAGTGGGTAGCATGCAGCACTCAGCACTGCAAATACATGTGCCATAGACAGGCAGGGTATGATGGGAGGAGACTGGCGATCAAAATCAGCTAGATATGGAACAGAACCGATATATATATATATATATAAGTACACACAGACCAGCACCAGCACCTGACCAGATACAGCTCTCTTCTATGGAAAAACAACAGACTCGCTTGTGTTTGAATATATGCAGTGTGATTGCGTGATGCACTCTCAATGATATCATTACATACAATCACACTCATTCTATTTTGCTGTTTGCCTTATATACGGCTTCATCGGCCACAAAAAAGGAAGATACCACTATAACTCTACACAAGAAGACTATACCTACATCGCAATTTTGCTAAGGCTACATGTACAGTGTGTAAACGAGTATGATTCCAGCTTCCAAAAAGTCCTGTCAATGTCGCTCAAGGATTGATCTGATTCTCTGATTGAGTGCCCAATCTCAAAATCTCAACCTACAAGACAGCTTTTCTTCTCTGCTTCACACGTAACTAATTATTATACTTACGCTACATATAAGGATTATTCTCACCCCCTCTGGCCATTTCCCCTCCTTTATCGCCAAGAGTACTTCTTCTAAGCAACTACAACATATTCTCACTGTGTTGTTCACAAGGGCAACCAATGCAGCCAGCAGCCAGGGCCTATCTCTAACCACTAAGTAGAGTAGGTACAATAGATAGATTATTTTAGTAGCTACTCTCTAAACACGAGCATCAGTAGAGAAAGGAGGACTTAAACCGGGAGGGGCCGGGATGTGCCCGAAGACGCCCGTGGGGCCTGCTGGACGGGTTGTTCACCGTAGGCGATTAGATTGCAGAGATAGGCTACTAATTGCAGATGGTAGAATACCTATTGTACCTATTCTACCTACCGTGGTCTTCCTCCAAACCCGCCCATCAGAAATTCTACGGCCACTCCTACACTGCGCCGCCCACCCCAAGAATCCCCTCCAACAGTTCGGCCTCGCCTGCACCAAAGCGTTCGCCATCCACCTCCGGCGGCCAACCCGTACCCAGCAGGCCCCACAGGCGTCCTCGGGCACAGCCCGGGCCCCTCCTGGTTTAAGTTCTCCTTTCTCTACTGATCCTCGGGTCTAGAGAGTAGCTACTAAAATAATCTATCTATCTATCTACCTTGGAGTCAGGAATGAAATCGCGTTTATGAGAAAGCTACCAAAGATGTGCCAATTCGGTCACGCAAGGCCAATCAGTCTTTTAAGTAAAAGGCGCCAGTGGGACTGGCGCAGCAATCATGGTCACATGCAAGCCTTTGTCATTAATAATACGCTCACGTTGCAAACTGCAATATGATGATGAATCTGTTAGCCAACTACCTCTTTCTGATGGTAGTTGCACGCGTGACCTCTCTCCGCAGCAGCAACGAACACATCATCATCAACCATAGAAAAACTTCCACACGCATAATCGGCGGATCTATTGCACCGCCGAACCGATACAATTATTATACTTCCCTACGAAAAATACGAAGCGACGGAACCACCGGTACACACTTCTGTGGAGGGTCTCTCATCGCACCACAAGTAGTATTGACCGCGGCACATTGTGTCGATGAAATGTATTCACCACAAATACGTGTATTGATAGGTCGACCTGACTTTACGAAAGAGAGTGATGGTCAAGTGATCAATGTGCAGAGGGAGGTTGTGCATCCAATGTTTACAAGAGTTTTAGGTAGAGCTCCGAATTATGACTTTGCACTGCTTTATCTGGAAACACCAGTCAATACAACTTTCGACGATAGGATACAATTCTTGCAACTCAATCAGAATCAAAATATTCCACAGTCGGGTGATCAATTAACAGTGGTGGGGCATGGCTACACAAAAGTGAATGAAGTCAGCATATCTCAACAATTGAAGGAACTCGATAAATTTGCAATTAGCAATGAGGAATGTAAAAACATAACAAGGCCAGAATCTTCGACAGGATGGAATGATTATGATAGTTTGTTGACCGATCAAATGTTTTGTGCAGATGATAGACCTGGTGATGGTATTGAAGAAGATTCTTGTAATGGCGATAGTGGTGGTGCAATTTTGATGAAAGGAGATGATCCGAATGGAGGAAGTGATGTGTCGATTGGTGTGACTAGTTGGGGCTATGGTTGTGCAGTGAGGTAAGTTGTCGTTTTCTTTTGACTTATGCTTCATTGTATTCTTTCATCTCTAAGTATATGATCATCATAGCGGTTATCCAGGAGTTTATGCACGAGTTGCTGATGTATACGATTGGATCAGAGAACAATTATGTGAAAGCGAAAATGGTGGTGGTATGGTTCCTGATACCTTTGGTTGCAGTACATTAAAAGCAGAATCTGAAGTGGAAGTTGTAGAAGCATCATCATCTGTCAGTCCATCTGTTATGCCGGCTGAGAGTCCACTAAGCGCCCGTCCATCATCCAGGCCAACTGAAACACGGACAACTGTTCGCCCATCGGCTTCACCAACAGAAATAGAAACCACAATGTCTCTTCCTCCGACTTCTGCTGTTAGTGGCAGTGGATTTGGCACTTCGTTTCCAACAACCACTTCTCTAACAATAACAACCCCTCCAACAGCAGAAAGTACTACAGTTTCTACTGAAGAAAGCTCGATTGCCATAACTTCAGCTCCAACACCAGCACCAACAGAAGAAAGTACAGCAATTCTTATTACTATGACTCCAACAGCCAGCCCAACAGAAGAAAGTCCAATCGGTCCTTCAACTCCAACAGAAGAAGGTACAATCCTGATTTTTTCAGAAATCGCTCCAAATCCAACACCCTCTCTAGTTGTTGCATCATCACCAGACTTTACATTGTTCCCTACTCGATTTGTCGGTGACGGTCGATTATATTCTACAACAACAACAAAGAAACCAACAGGGTATACTGGTACTGGTACATTGTTTCCTACATCGTCAGAAAAAGTATGAATGAAGGATCCCTTGTTCAAGGTGTATGATACCGCCTGATTACCTAGTCTTTTGCATTTCAACATAACCATAACGTAAACAGTCTATATTTCATGCAGAACTCTGTCCTACTATAAGAAGAACATGTACCGCCACAGAGTTTTGTGTTTCTTCCTCCAACACAACTTTTCTCCACCCCTCAAAGCTCATCTTCTTCTTCACCACTATTATCAGAATCAATACCATCCGCATTCCCATCTCTTCTCTTACCACCATCATAACCCCTCTCCACCCATTCCTTCGGCGGCTCCATCGTCTCCGGATCCCAACCATTCGTCACAATCATCCCCTTCGGAGCAGGACCATACCAATTCACCGTATTCTTACTCTGCTCACTCGTTTCATCCAACGAACACAACAAATTCTTACACTTTGGTTCTTTAAACGAAGTCCCCACCATTTCAAATTCATCTAATCCCTCTTGTGGTGGAAAATCGACATGCCAATGGGGAGGTACCGCCAGATCCCGTTCATGGAGCAATGCCTTCCCATCAAAGTCTGGACTAGCTGGAGCATAATGCATGAATAAACTAGCATAATACCCCCCATAGAACGTCTGTGGCCTTCCATGATTGCACTTGGAACTCTCATAGAATAGAATATCCCCGGGTGTCAAATACACTTGATTCGTATTCCCATGAAAGTCTTCAATGACGATAGGCCAGGGTTCGGCATCCTCACTCCGACCCACGTGATAAATCCCGGAAATGACATGACTCGTCGGTTTATCAATGTGCATTAACAAATTGGAATCATTGCGATAGGCACGAATTCCATAGGCTATGGATGGTTTGAGGTCTATGCCACTCCACCATTCGAAAAATGGGGTCATTTCATTGAGGATTTCTCGATTGTCATGAGCATTGGTGATCATTAGTGGACGTGCGTGTTCTTCCCCTCCGATGACAGGTATGTAATGTTCTTTATATGTGGACTTTCCGGATGGGTCGATTATACCCTCTTCCAATAGGGTTCGATTCAGCCGTCGTTGCAATCTTCCGGTGATATGGTCCGGAGCACGTGTTAATCCCCATCCATTCTCGGTATAATTCGTTGCGATTAACGCCGATGTCATTATGGCCACCCATGCGTTCCATTTGTCGTCACGGTTGCGTATTCGAGATATTTGCTCAAAGCGATGGTTCATGATACGATTCCAGCCGGGTGTGTTGGGGACTACGGTTGGGGGCCATTGGGCGTAGCCATGTTTTTGGCGTTGTTCGAGGCGGTGTTCTTCGGACATGGAGTGGACGACGGTGGGGCTGTACAGGAGGGCTGTGGTGCAGCAGAAGAGGAGGAGAACTTTCATGACCATTTTTTGCAGGCGTAGTTTAAATGCTGTATGCTATGGGCGAGTTCAAAGAGAGGCAGCTCGCGTAGTGCAATGCATTGATTGTTTTTTTATTTTTAGGCCGTTGCCAAGGAGGCGGTTTTTTTTACGTGCGCGCAACCTCCCCAGTGCGCGGGTTAACCCCAACTAGGGTTAACCCTGGGGCCTTTTAGGACACGTGTTAAACATGGGCATTAGAGAACTCAGCATCCACTCCCTTTACGACCATGACCTTCTGCGATAACCCACTGCTAGATTGATAATAGTGCTAACTAAAAACCTATGCACTACAATACGTAAACATCCTACAGACTATTTCTTCCCGCCCAGAGCTGCCAGTGTGATATTGTCCATCATCATCATCATCATCATCTCCACTCTCCTCTTCTCTACTGGAAACATGTCCTACCATCATTATCATCCCTTCTTACTACGTTGTGATAATTTGGTCTTTTTCGCACGCTTTTTTTCTTGACGTTCTTTCGCTTCTTTGTATTGGCCATATTTATATCATCAGTCCTGTCTCGTTTTCTTCCTAATTTCATCTGGCATAATAGGCAATGAAGCACCAGATGCGGCAAGTCGATTCTTTGCATTCTGTACTTTCTTCGATTTACTAGTTGGGGTTAACCCGCGCACCTGGGGAGGTGCGCGCACGAAAAAAACCGCCTCGTTGCCAAGGCCGGCGGCGTTTTTTTCGAATTTCATTTACATGCAAAAGATGGGTGCCGGCTGGCATCAAACGGCACTAGGAATCGTACGGGTTTCCGATTATTTCCCGGACTGAGTACAATCTCATCTACTGTCCCAACGCAATCGGCCATTTTTTCTTGTTAAAAAATTGTGTGCATTATTCAGACATATCCAGTACCTATGGCTGAACGCATCTGAGAAGTCGGAAGCAGAAAGAATGAGGCGAACTAGCATGGTTGGTGGTGTTTCGGTAAAAGTTGGGTTGGTGATTTGGTGACGCGCACGCGCAGCACCTCCATTCATTCTGGCCTGGGAAGTTTGTAGATCTTGTGAAGCAAGACCCTCCCCAAAAAACAACGCACTGCACTTATTTACCGGAGAGGCCAGCCATAAATAGTCAGACACCATCCTGTCATTGGACAATATACTACACTGATCTATAGCCCACTACATACATATCGAGATAATTCATCTCCCCTGAGCCGTTCTACTCAACATGGCCGTCAAATTCTCCGAGGAAACGAGCAGCGGCAGCAGCAATGGAAAAAAGAGCGGCGACTCTGCATTCAACATCAAACGCAGGAACCGCGGTCTCTCTGTCGTTTCCAAAAAGTTCGACATCGACGGCGATGGCACCCTTGATAAATATGAGATGCTCGCAAGAAGCCTTGATCATCAAAATTCAGGATCCATCACACCCGAGATCGTCGTCGAACTCTTGAAAGAACAAGATGCGTTGAGGAAGCGGCAGTGGCTACTTCTCTTTGGGAATATTGTCCAATGGCTCCCCATTATTGCTGGGGCAGCGTACACTCTGTACAAATTTTCGGAGAGGCAGTATCAACAGAATGTGGGTGGGAAGATCTTGACTTCGATGGATTATATCCGGGAAGGGGTTGTTTCTTCCGAGGAGATTCAGTCTTTGTGGGAATTGTCCGAGGGCAATGCATACCCTTTGACGGATCAGCAGCGTCAGGATTATTTGAGGGATGGGTTTGTAGTGCTGCCAAACTTCTTGACTAGAGATGAATCTCAGGCGTTGGATAAGGTGGTGACGCACAACTTGAATGAGATGGCTTTTCCGGATCTGTTGACGAAGTGTTCACGTAAATTTCATGGAGAGTACTACCACTCATCTGTTACTCATAAATTCTGGCAACAGCCTAGGATTTCGGATATGTTGTCCACCTTGGCGTTGGAAGGAGACGTTCCGTACATGGTGAGTCTGGGCTGAACAAGAATGATTGTCAAGTTGGAGGATTGGAGTTTCAGCAGAACTATCACATGTCTTATCTCTAACTTGCTCTTATGTCCTTCTAATCTACCCTTTTCAAGGTGACTTCGGAGATCCTGGAAATGCCCAGTGGAGCTCCGTGCATTCCTCAGGTAAGTTTAAGTTTGGTGGAGTAGAAACGATGTGTTGTGTTGAAGAGTGAGTTCATAAATTCTTATCTTTTGCTTGCCCTCTTTTACGCTTCATCATCCCATACATAGTGGCATTGGGATTTCCTTACCTTTCCACAGAACTTCAATGCCTCCTTTACTACTGGGACACAGATTTGGTGGTCGTCCGAAGAGGTGGACAGCAATGTCGGCGGAGGCTTGGCGTTTTTGCCGGGAAGCCACAAGTGGGCCAACTCTGTCGACGAGGGTGCTGATTTGCACCCTTGCTTTGCGATGAATTTGTTTGAAAAGATGTCAACAGAATGTACGCAGCTTTTGGATCGGGAAATGGCCGTTCCGAAGCTGTCTCCGACTGATATTGTCGTTTTCAGCCGCTTCACATTGCACCGATCTGTGGCAAGGAATCCATCTGTTCCCTTCAAGTCACCTACTGGACGTAGGGGATATACTCTGAGGGTTGGATCAGGTAAGTCAGTCAATCCACCTTTTTGTGTCTTCTTCCGACCATATTCGATATGTAATCGCCTTCATTCTCACATCTATCATCTCTTATATATATATATTCTTGCAGCTCGTTCTATCTTCAAGCAAGACACTATGCAATGCTTCCCCTCTCACCCCTCCAGTCAATTTGGTAGGCAATTGAAGCAGGGGCAGAGGTATGATTCAGTGATTGATCCTGAGACTGGATTGCACCATAGTCAGGCCATCTACCGTCCGATGAATGAACAGGACAGCGAGGAGTGCTTGATTCAGGACGGAAAGGGAGCAAGGAGCATGTCCACAACGACTTTTCTCCACTACAGTGCGCAGAGTATCATCCGGCAAAAGATCAAGTGGAAGCTTGCTAAAAGTGTGGAGGACGTAGTCAATACAGTGGCGCAGCGCAAGCTACTTGATATTAGCTGCAAGGCAGTGCCGACGCCTGATGTGTAAAGGTTTATTAGGGGAATGCGTGTATTTGTATAGCTAGCTCCGTCAGCTAGCTGAGAAGGGAAAGAATTGCATAGACTTCATCAATGTGTATACTAAGGAGTACCATACATACACATCATGTACATGACACTATTATCTTTTACTAGAGTACTGACTGGTGGTTGGGGCTCCGCTCTTATCTTGGCTTCATCATTACAGACACCTACTATTTACTTAGCTACCTTTCACGAATTACAAGGGTGCAAATCAGCACCCTCGTCGACAGAGTTGGCCCACTTGTGGCTTCCCGGCAAAAACGCCAAGCCTCCGCCGACATTGCTGTCCACCTCTTCGGACGACCACCAAATCTGTGTCCCAGTAGTAAAGGAGGCATTGAAGTTCTGTGGAAAGGTAAGGAAATCCCAATGCCACTTTGAGTATCAGCTCCCCGTGGAAGATTGCTTTGAGCGTCATTCATCAAGCCAAGGTCGCGCAATTTTGCCACCTGCCGCCAAAAATTTAGCAATGACGCTCGACAAGCTCACCACCGACCACATACTGCTTTTTGTAGCATTGCATGAATCTTCCACAAATAATTGCTGCATCTTGGCTCTCAAGTCGGAACATACGCATTCAGTAGCTCTTTCAATTCGTTGTCATTGTTGCGCAACAATATACCAATAAACTACTACACAATGAAGTTCTTCTTCCTCCTTGCCACAGTAACCTCCACCGCCACAGCCTTCACCACAGGCTTCGCTCCCTCTGTCGTCACCAAATCTGCTTCCGCTTTTTCATTTACTCTCAATGCCGAAGCTGCCGCAGCCACCACAAACGGCACCGACAAAAAGAAGGTCATCATCCTCGGAGGAGATGGATTCTGCGGATGGCCCACATCCCTTTATTTGAGTGATCAGGGACACGATGTTGTCATTGTGGATAATTTAAGCAGGAGGAATATTGATACAGAGTTGGGGTGTGATTCTTTGACTCCTATTCAGAGTCCTTCGGTGAGTTGAATCTTGGTAGCTGCCGTTGCTAATTTCTTTGTGAAGGAGGATATGTTGTCATTGTCTTGTCGTATGCTTGTGTGGCAAGTGCCGACACAAGTAGACACATCTTGTGCACAAGCAGAGAAGGTGTCGGATCAATTATTATTATATATTATTCAGCGGGACAAGTTTATGATTAATGCACTTATGGAATTACCGTCTGATGTTGCGTCCAATTTGGGTGCAGCAGATTGAAGACAATTCTGCGGCTTGAATGAAACTTTTTGTCATGACAGATAGAGGAAGAATACGGCATTTTGTGTCTACATGTGTTGGATTGAGAAGGCGTTCTCTATCTCTATCATTGTTCTGAAATATTATGATCTTTCATATCCATTCACAGACACGCTAACTCCTCTTTTTGTCAATTTTCAGGTCCGTGTCCAAGCATGGAAGGAAGTTTCAGGAAAGGATATCAAATTTGTCAACCTTGACGTTGCCAAGGAATACGATCTTCTCGTCCAACTCATCAAAGAAGAGCAACCCGACTCCATCGTTCACTTCGCCGAACAACGTGCCGCTCCCTACTCCATGAAAAACTCCAAATGCAAGCGTTACACCGTCGACAACAACGTTTCTGGATCCAACAACTTGTGCTGTGCTGTAATTGATTCCGAAGTTGATGCTCACATTGTCCATCTTGGTACCATGGGAGTGTATGGATATGGAACATCTGGAGGTGAAATCCCCGAGGGATACATTGATGTTATCCTCCCTGGTGGACGTGAGCAGAACATTCTTCACCCCGCCTACCCTGGATCTGTGTACCATGCCACCAAGTGTCTTGATGCCCTTTTGTGGCAATTTTACCAAAAGAATGATAACCTTCGTGTGACTGATCTTCATCAGGGTATTGTGTGGGGAACCAACACTCCCCAAACTATCCGTGATGAGCGTCTGATCAACCGTTTCGACTACGATGGAGACTACGGTACCGTATTGAACCGTTTCCTCATGCAGGGAGCCATGGGAGTTCCTCTCACCGTCTATGGAACCGGAGGACAAACCCGTGCCTTCATCCATGTGACTGACACTGCCCGTTGTATCGAAATTGCCATCAACAACCCCCCAAATGCTGGAGAACGTGTCGAAATCTTCAACCAAATTGCCGAAACTCGTCGTGTCCGTGATGTAGCTGAAATGGTCGCCAAGCAAACTGGAGTTGAGGCTAACTTCCTTCCCAACCCCCGACAGGAGGCTGCCGAGAACGAATTGGATGTGTCGAACAAGAAGTTCTGCAACTTGGGACTTGACCCTATTACATTAGATGAGGAGCTTTTCAGTGAGGTTACCGAGGTTGTTAACAAGTACAAACACAGGTGTGATCCTACAAAGATCTTGCCAGCCAGTTTCTGGAACAAGAAGAGGGCCGAAGAGTGTGCAACATTGGATCCTACCAGTGTGAAGGTCGAGGTATAAGGGTTGTACTGTTGATTGAAAGAAGGAGAGGAGACGATGCCAACAATCGGTAGAGCTCCTCTTGAAACAAAACAAAGCTCTTAAATATGGGGGTGTGAAAGGAGTTCATAGTAAGATGGTCGGAATTATATTAGAGAATGTGAATATTAAAGAATTCTTGATCTCCCATCTGTCACATTATGGAATCGTAATATTTATGATGAAGAGAAATGTCAACTCTTTTCATATAATATGTGCATTTCAGATTTCCATAACTGCAGTTTTATGCAAGCAATTCTTCTAGGTTTAATTATCTTTCTTATCAAGAGATATCTTCTTTGTCTCCTTTAACCAAAAATATCTCACAAGTAAACTCCACAGCAGACACGGCACAAAGGGTGCAAAAATAAAATACATTCCCTGCATTCCACTCGCAAACTCTTTCCATGCATTGCTTCCTTCTTCACCATTCTCCTCCGTGCCGGCTGGATAATGTCACTCTCATCAGCAGTAGTTGTCGTTGCATCTACATCATTTTCGACCAACAACGGAGCTAATATCTTCGTCTCCAATAAATAGAATGACAATGCCAAAGCAGATCCAATTAAATACAATGTTGCCACAAAGTCATAATTGATTCCGTCTCGTGGTCTCACTGGCCATGGGACGTGGCTGAAATTGGGTACATTTTTGGGTCTGTTAATTGCTGCTGCATTTGAGTCATCTGCGGCTGTAGATTCGGACTCCATATTATATTATTGGTTTGTTGACGAGAAGTTTAAAAGAGCGGAAGAGATAGATGATGATGATGTTATGAGAGTGATAGAGGCATTCGCTGGCAGCGCAGCAGGTGGCCATTAGCCCACAAGGTAAAACATCTGACTTACATCTTAAATTAATTCCGACGTAGAATGGTTTTTGCTGCGTAGCTCCCCCTCTCACGACAGAACAAGGGAATAACTATGGGGGTAAGACTGGCCGTTCGCGCCAGAACGACTTGCTCAAAATTCATTTCGGCCGAAAAATCGAAAAATCTCGCTCTTCTAGCAATCACCATGTTAATCGACCATTTGTAATGCCCTTGTAGATCGATGGAATCAGTTCCATTCGCCAATAACAGGTTATAGCCGTGTTCTACACTCGAAGCCTCACCACTTGAATGCTGGTTCGGCTTCGAAATTCGGTGTACTCGCTGAGAACGAGCTCTCTCAAAATCGCCCATCAACGCAGACGGCCGAAATCGATCTATCCAATATCACATCACAATAATGGCCGATTACGACTCCGATGACGATGAATATGCCATCCTATTTGACCTTTTGAGCCGAGGTCTAGACTAGGATGAAGCCTTGGCTGAATTCGAAAGAACGAAATCTTGAAACGGTTGACTATTCGCCACAAAGAGAAGCTACGCTGACGCCCCAGGCCCCATGAAATCGGATTCAATAACGTTCCATAGATCAAATTGTGCATGGATCTTGTGCAGTGTATGGCAGATGCAAAGGGAAGAGCAAGAGCGTTGCAGATCATGGGTCGGAGTTGCACATGAGAACAAAATGCTCGCTGAATGTAGAAGTGATTTCACACAAATGCCTGGAGACAGTACTTTGCATCTTACGATATAAGATCTTATATATTGAGGAACTCGGCAACAACGGCAATAAAGCATGTACGGATTGTCTAAACAATTTCATATCACCAACGCGACACCAACGCCACGGGGGGCAAACTCCATGAAGCACAGTACAGAACGCACGCAACATGGATCGTGCAGTATGCAGATTTGTGGAGGCACTGTCTAACTCTCGATCTTTCTGGCACCGTGGTGTTGTCTACTGCATCAGTATCTAGTACTACGATCAAAGCTGCCAACGACCAATGACAGGATCAAACAACAGAGAAAAGATCCGAGGCTCTAATCGGGTGAGGATATTGGAGAACGAAATCGAAGAGAGTGTTAGTGACGAAGAATGGATGAAGAGGGGGAGATGGAGTGGCTATAGGTGGCTATGCAAGTGAGGAAGTAGTATATTATATTGAAGCTGTGATAGAGTTAGATCGATTGATCACATGAAAGTGAAAGAGGAGAAGAAGATCGTTGTAAATGAGAGAGTTAATGTATAATCAAAAGCCTGCTGCTACTTCTTTATACCACTCCATCACATTGACTTGTCTCCTTTGTGGAACTTGTCGGCATCAATTTATGTTTATTAGCGCTAGGCTCTCCATCCCTATCGTCTAGCCCAGAGATGCATGAGAGGAACTGTTGATACTCGGCAGAATAATATGATCGTGCCATTCGTTGAGCGTTCAAAGACCTGCGAATGCAATCATAATTGGGCTGGCGAGCTTGCTCCTCGACATGTTAGCAAACCTAATCAGCAGTGGTGGATGAACGTGATCCTTCTGTGCATTTCCTCGTACTCACTTTCTATCTACTCTCCTGCCATGCACTCTTTCAAATATCCATCATTTGCGCTCCACAAATCTCTTTTCATCCCTCCCTCTACGTTCCTCTCGTCTGACGTCTCTTTAATCTCATTTTGTTGATTGCTATTGCCGAGCTTTTTCTTCGTTGCTCTACCGATTCTGTCTGTACATATACATGTCAAATTCGACGGTGCAGGCATACAAACAGACCTGCCTGGACGGGGCGTTCATCAATGACCTGGCGTTATATATTGTACCAATCGAGTGAGCATAAGTGGCAGCATCAAAGTCCCGAAGCCCTAGAGTGTAGCGGCATGTTTGGCCAGCCAGTTCTATCTTTATGATCGAGGTGAGTCAAAATTGATCGATTTCGGCCGTCTGCGTTGATGGGCGATTTTGAGAGAGCTCGTTCTCAGCGAGTACACCGAATTTCGAAGCCGAACCAGCATTCAAGTGGTGAGGCTTCGAGTGTAGACACGGCTATAACCTGTTATTGGCGAATGGAACTGATTC
Source organism: Skeletonema costatum (assembly GCA_018806925.1). Lineage (NCBI taxonomy): Eukaryota > Bacillariophyta > Thalassiosirophyceae > Thalassiosirales > Thalassiosiraceae > Skeletonema > Skeletonema costatum. The sequence goes on along the minus strand of JAHBBA010000032.1, from coordinate 53,961 downwards.
CATCGATCTACAAGGGCATTACAAAATGGTCGATTAACATGGTGATTGCTAGAAGAGCGAGATTTTTCGATTTTTCGGCCGAAATGAATTTGAGCAAGTCGTTCTGGCGCGCCCCGTGTAAATCGGCTACATCATCTTATCCCCATAGTTTATTCCCTTGGACAGAACAAACAGCAAAATAATCTAGCAAAATGAAACAGGAGCGAGCAGACATATCAAATGCAAGCATCATCGAAACGCTACCATCGAAACAAATAAACATGAATTCCAAGAGCACAGCCCGAACAGACGGAGACGACAACATCACCAACAAGCGCAAAAGAAGTGACGGAAATATCGGTGCATTTGGAGAGCAGTAGGTGATGATACGGAGTTGTTGGGCGAGGCAGCGACGAAAGATACAAAACGATGCGTCTCTTTCAACTTTGCCGGATAGTGTGCTTCTGCATATTGTTAGCTTCGTCCTTGGAAGAGATAAAGCCTACAATCATTTTGCCGACTCTTGGCGGCATCGTCCCTTTTTTCCTGCAAGCTTTGGTTCTTGCTTTGGTGAAGCCTATCAACGTCTTGATGCGGCACGCATTGGTGCACGGTTGAAACAAACAACTTGCTCTAGAGAAAACATGCCGCATATTCTCGACACTTCTTGGTAAAAGGACTCAACAATGAGCCTATTGTATCCTAATTTGGAAGAGTACCTCGAGTTTGATTACCAAGTAGACACTTTACGTGAGAAGCTTTTCATTGCTAATGGAGTGATAATGAATAGAAAGTACCAAAAGTCGGCAGTTAATCAAATCAATTTATATTTGGGAGGGGCGGATGGGTGCGTCGTGTTGTAGACGACATGCTGACAAAAAATGGAGCAATCATGGGATCGACGTGTTGTGTATGCGAATGGAGATATCATGGAAGCAGATATCCTTAGACCACCTCAGTTCCTGAAAATGGATTCAAACTATTTCTCAGAGGGGATAGCATTGCTTATCTGACTGAAGTGGTTGAGCAGCACATGGTCTACAGATTGAACAGCGTGATGAGGGCAGCCTTGTTCGATCAAATCCTCAAGCAGTCATCCGTATCCAATGGTTTGGAAAATGATATCTTGTCGTTGATTCGATTCGTGCATCTGATGATGGTGCACTTAATTCATGTGTCATTTGCCGTCAGCCTCAGTCTCACTGCAGCAGGAGACTATCTTTTTGTGATTCTCCAAAAATGTGGAAGTGGCCGGACGATATCTGTCTGGGTGAAGATATCCTAGAAGCTGAGCAAAGGCAGCGTATGGTCAGAGCTATTGCTAGTCGTGCTGGGATCGTAAAGCTGACTGGTGCTGCATTTGACTCTATTGCAGCAGAAAATCTTGCACTATATGGCTACTATTGTCATTGACGCGTTCGAGGCATCAAAAATCTCTATGGTGCCCTTGCGCTAATGTTGGAACTTTGGGACTACTTGACAACCTCGTTGTGGCAATACGGGGGAAGGAGTAGCGATTGATGATGAGATGATTGGAGAGGAAGATTACGATGATGCTTCTGCACATAGCTACCTTGAATCCGATTACATTACCAATCATCCTCCACCTCCCGGCACGCTCGATGAGGAAGGCAGACACGTGTGTGTCATCATTCCCCGACAGATCAAAGATGCGGCCGTTCGTATTGGTATGAAGCCACTTCTTGATAGCCAAAGTTGGGAAGTGAGCGAGGGGCGCACGAAGAAGGAAGAAGTGAATGAAGCTATCGCATTGTATGGATTATCATTGGATGACGACAGCTCATCGGAAGCCGGGAGCGACGGTGGATCTGTATGGAAACCAAATAGTGCTGAAGAGGCTAGCAATGACCACGATTTGGAAGAGTGGTGAAATGCAGTCATGCATATTTATGAAATACAAAGTATTGAGAGGAAGATTCCTTTTATGAACTAAATTTACATTTACATCAAATTATTGACATCGTATTGTAGCAATTGACATCTACTGTAGCTGTAGCAGCCAGTATTAAGATACCGTCTGGCTGCTCCTACCCCTGCACATCGAATCCATTTGACAGCAGGGTCCAATTGAAATGAAATCAATAAGTTGTGATATGAAACCAGTACTGCACGTGTCATCCATCTTTCCAGTATTTGACTCTTTTCCACTTCTTGAGCTTCTCTGGCTTCCTACTGCTTCCTCCTCTTGCTTTCCTTGGATCCGTCTTCGAACAAGACTTGATCAGGACAAGACATGCGGTCCATACGAGGTGGACTTTCTGGTTCAGCCAAGTCCAAAATCTCGTTGTAAAAGCTGTTATCAGCTGAGGATGCACCAGTAGAAATAGTATCAAAACTGCACTTTTGTAGGCTTGGTGGAGACTCAGGAGAATTGCTACTCTTCGTTGAAGGAGTGGCTTGATTACGCATACTACGAAGAAATGGCTTCTTGGGTGCATTTGGAGTGCTTGTCGCGATTCTGTTCTGTCTGCTACTACCCATTGAGCTTGGTGTACGAGGATTGGCTGTTGTTGTTGCTGCTGCTGCTGCTACAATCTGGCCATTTTCCAATACCTCCCAATTATGTACCTCCCATGTCTGCTGATGTTCAGCACCCTTCCTCCTTGGAGAGCCCGATGCCGATGATGAAGACTCGGTAATGTTGGAAGCACGAATAAGACGGTTTTTCCTCTCTTGGATAGGTGTGAGTTGGATCCTATCATTGTGATCATCTGAGATATTTACGGAGCTATCATCTCCAGATGCCAGCTTGGCCATTCCGTTTCGCATTTGAATCTTGTAGAAACGATGGCTTTTGCCGTTGTTCTCTCTCGGAGCTTGAGCTAGCATTAAGTTCGTGCCGTGAGACACTGCTCCCAGTTTGGATGGGACGTGATAGACCAAGGAGTCTACTTGTGTCAGCCGATTCACTTTCTGGAATTGTAAGCGGTGGCCACGATGGTCCACGAGGAAGAGCTGCCATTATCGACTCTTCGCTGCTCGCACTGCTTGCGGATGGAGAGTAGGTTTGTTTCGGCCGACGAAAGATGGCCCGATGTGTTGGAGGTGAAGGAGTGCGAGGAGGAGAAATTTGCTGTGTTTCACCACCATTTTGCCCGCCGCTACGAAAGATGCCCTGCACAGACCTCATTGTTGTCTCTGATTGTGTTCTTGCGCCAAATGAATAGTAGTGCTATCGATTATACTATTGTTGCTCACTCTTGGTGGATTGTACATTGAGATTAGGAGGGGAAAGGGCGCCTCACTCTGACGAGTTGGCGTCGTTGTGGGGTGAATTTTTGGCCGCCAAATCTCAGTCGGATGCGTAGGAATTACATAGTACTCAGTAACACGACTCTGTAACGTTCGGAAGAACCGCCAAGGAAACTTTCTTGTTCTGCGTGACTTGGCGCAGCTTTCTTTCTCCTCTTACCGAACACATCTGAAACTGGCTCTTGCTTTGAGTCTTTCATTCACCCATAATACTTGAGTCCTTTTTCATTCTTGAGCAATATTATCTTTGATACAGGGAAGAGTTCTACAAAAATGAATCAATCACTATTATTTAAGGTTAAGGTACATAGCATGAATTAGACATACTTCCTGGTCATCTCTTGCGATAAAAAATATATTCTTGGGCTTGCCACTCAGCTCTCACTCCAGCTCCAGTATCGTATCGTGGCTCAGCTCCTTCACGACCCAAGAAATTCTTTAGCAAGAAGAGGGAAAATGATCCATTCGCAGGAGATATAATCGTCTATGATCGTCTATGATAGTCTATGCTCCTCGCTCCTCTTCCTCCTGCGGCTCTGGGCTCTGGTATTGGTTTGGAATATGGTATTCTACTAAGAAGTCCCCGTGACAGCTACACATTCTAGAAATACATAACCATGAGGAGTGCAAACCTGTAGCTATAGCAGACAACAATTATCTCACCCGTCCCAAAAACACATGCCAATAACATCCATGCCCTAGCTACATATTACATTACAGCTGTAAAAGAATTCCTCTATATCTAAGGACGCCACTTATCCAGCAACTTTGATTGCTCTCTAAAGATTGCCAATGTTTCTTTTATGGTATCGTGAACGAGGTTGATTCCTGGTAGGATTGCAGGTTTTTTAGGATAGTCATCATAAGATTTCCCACCGCTGTCTGTTCCCTTCAAAGCTTTCTGAACAAACATGACATTCCGAGCGAAGCCAATTTCCATGATGGTATCATCTCCCTCGAAGAGGCTGAACGTATGACCTGATGGCCCCATATAACCTCGGTTGATTACATCCACGTACTGTCTAAAGCGACTCAGCGCATTCAATGGAGGTGCAGCTGAAATACCAGCCTCAAAGTTGTACCCATACACAGTACTTTTTGGATAATAAGAAGTTTCAATATCCTCCACAACATAAACACCTCCAGGACGGACATGTTTCCACAAGACCTCGAAACTTATGATGTTATGAGCTGGTACATGTGATCCGTCGTCAATAACAACATCCCAGCCATCTGGCCTTGCAGCAATAACCTCTTTCTCTAGCCTTTCAGCATCTGATTGATCACAGTAAAATGTGTGGATTCGCCCACAACTTTCATCATTGGCACAATTGATTGTGGGATTATCAAACTTGTGAGAATCATTATTTCCACCATACGTGATCATGTCAATATTCGCATTGGATCCAAAATATTCTTTCCATGCCAGCGCCGAATCACCCCTGCGGCTACCTATCTCGAGAATTGCAAGATTTTTCTTTCCCCGGTAACGGTGCAGATGTCTCCCGTAGAACCAGTGGTATCCGTGCCTCCAAGTTTTATCAGTGCTTTCAAACAATTTTTGGAAGACATTGATGTTGCTCATCACAGCGTCATGATCATGTTGTCCATCATCACTCTTCTTCTCCTGTTGATAGTTGTCTTCTGTAATACTACTCTTAGGTGAGCAGGACGGAGTTGTGAAACTGCTCAGCGAATTACCACTAAAACATCCAATCAAATAAGAGATGAGGCACAGCAATGCACTTTTGGTACAGATATTACCCCTCATGTTATTCTCTTTTGCTCCATATTTGTCACCAGACGGACCAGGATTCATTTGACGACCAATCGGTTCTCTTTTACGCAACATGATAGATGATTGGGAAGTTGCAGCCTATCCCCTCACTCAATTGCGATTCTGCACCCAATATCAGCTAGCAGCTAGCTAGAGCTTGAATGAAGAAGTATGTTTTATGTTCCTCATCCAATTAAAAAGCAAGGGGATTCGGGATTCATTGTGGTGCACACGTCACTTTGGTGCTCTTCTTCGGGCAGCTGTTCTGGACTATGGTAATTCCTCTCGTAGAAAATTCCTAACTCCAACCCACATTTATGTGAACCTGGAGGCCTACTAAACAGGGTGCCTTTTACAATCGTATAATTTGAACTTTGAAGTAAACCTTGTGTTTAGTCCACACAGTCGGGTTGGTGAATGGAGGAATGAGCCGAAAAAAATAACTGAATACTTTCACTTCATTCAGCAGGCAATGGGCAATGGTGCCGAGGGATGAATCTACAATATGAACAGTGTGACGGACCAAAGACAAAGAGGATCCTTGGGCTGGCCACTGTTCCATTCCAACTCCACCCTGACACAGCTGACACTGACACTGAAGATTGGTTTCGTGCTAGCTTTTTTTTATTCCATTGCTGCATCAATTTCATTCCACAATAAGCATCACGTAACCTAAATGGCCACCTCAACAATCTCCAATTGTCACATCTGCCTCCCTCCCCTCCTGCACCTGTTCTTTGTGCCAACGGCAAGAAGAAAAATGCAGTGCTGATATTATTTGGAGTACCAAAACAATTCAATTTCGTCTGGAAAGCGTATGTGCATAATATCATCGCGAGGAACCCATGGGTAAAGTTTGAAGTGTATATGCACATGTACTCAGACTTGCACCAAAAGCCCTTTTCAAACAGTAGAAATAACGAGCGCAATGCAACCTTGGATTCGCCAGATGATATTCGGGAAACTATTGGATAAGGATAAGGGGGACACACAAGTGATGTTGACGACTTCATCACAATCAATGTTTGAGGAATCAGACTTATCCTGGTTGCAACAATCAGACTTACCTTTCTTTGGCGACTACCCATTCGAAACACTGAAGAATATATTTCGTCAGGGGAACTCGCTCAAGGAAGCCTTCTTCTATGGACAGAAGCATCACAATAATTCAAACGACGATGTTGTGTACATATTTGCCAGGTCGGACACGTTCTTGATGAATCCAGTTGATATCCCATGCAGCTTTAATCTTGGTAATACTGACATCATTATACCAAGATGGCAGTCCTGGGAGGGTTATAATGACAGATTTGCAATAGCAGGACCGGAATCAGCAAAAGTATATGCTACCAAAAATGAAGGAAACAAACAGGCCATTCTTGCTCGCAGGGGCAAGAACAAAAGAAAGCCAGTAAACGCTGAAAGAATGCTTCGGGATTGGCTGCTAGAAAATAAGCTCAATGTTACAGAGCATGAGGATGAAAGGGCGTGGGCATTACTGCGTCTGAGGGCAGATCGTAGTATTGCACCAGGTGATTTAGGCGCATTCAAATTCAAACTTGTTGATTCAAACATGGACAAGAATTTGCTTCAGATAGGAATTATGAAGATAGATTATAATCAGGACATTGTTATTGTTGTAAACCGCCTTGTCATTCAACGCCCAGATGATAAAATGGAGCAATCGCTTGGTCATTCAATGAGATTTTCACTGCAATAGGTTTACACTATTCAGAGTCATGCATCTTTCGTTCATCTCTAGTACTAGAGGGTGGACGGAGTTAAACTAGGTACAATATGGTGATCATATCCCCGGGTCCAGCACCTCCAACTTCTTGGGAGGAGAGGCAAAATAATAATAAGGGTTTTTAAACGAGAAGAAAAAACTGAAGAGACTATTTTCGATTTTCGATCTATATTTTTGAGCACACCTCAAAAACAAAGATCGATGCTCAAAATCGACGAGAGTCTCTCGAAAAGATGGCCTCTTCCACGATCATGATTGGTACTCAACGAACAGGAGATCCACTTGAAAGGGTCCGACTCACTCTCCGCGAGCAGCTTATTCAGACTCGAGACAGAATCAAGCTAGAATTGCTAGAACAAGAAGAAGCCTTGAAAAAGTCCAAGCGAGAACGGGAAGATGCGGATGTTAAACTCGACGGTATGCAACGTCAGCTGTCACGTCTCCAGACAAACCTCCAAACGATGGATCAACAATACGAAGAAGTATTTCAGAAACGTGTCGAATGTCAACATGACGCAGTTGAAATCAAGCAGCTGTACGCGAAAAAGGTCCAGAAAGATGCCGATCTGAGTAAAGAAGCATCCATTGGTCAAAATGAATTGGATTCCATCTTGCTCAAGATCCGCCAGGCAAAGCAATACAACGATGAAATGAAGAGCGAGGTTGCAGCCACACGAACAATGGCGAAGAAAAAGAAGGAAGATCTGAAGGCCCAAGCGAAACAGAAACTATCTCAAGATACCTACATTGATGGCCTGAATACTGAGGTCACTCGGCTAGAAGATGACATTGCACTCACGGAAGCTCAGCTGCGTGCACAAAAAGAACAAAGCGCCGATGCCAACAAGATGATCCGTGACACAAACTCGGCGTTGGCAAATTTGGCCGCCGAGCAAAAACGTCTCGTACAGCAATGGAATTCATCTGTCAATGCACTAGGGAGGAGAGATCAGGCCCTTGCGGCAGCTACCAAGGAGTTGAAGAGGGTGCAAGACTCTATTAGAGATTTAGAAGGAGAAAATGTGAGGCTACAGCGAGATATACAGACCCAACATGAGAGCAATGAAGCCACAAAGGTGTCTATGAATCGATTAAATGATGAAATTGTAGCTACAGAGCAAAGCATCCAGAACATGGATACGAATGTGGAAGATCTCGAAGGCAACTTCAAATCATTGCAAGAAAAGCTCAAGAATACAAAGCAACAAGAAAAAGAGTTGGAATCAGCCGTAACCAAACTTGAGTCTGAGATATCAACTGCCAACAAGAGATGTGAACGTCTTATTCGAGAGCGACATGCCATCGAGGAGAAGATATCGACGACAAGACACGAACAGACGAGCATATCCAAGGCGGCGAGGAATCTTATCAATGAAGAAAAGTCACTGCTTGCAAAAATCCACGACAAGGAGCTTGAGATTGCCACCATTCTCAATGATATCGCTAGGCTTGATATCGAGAAGCTAAACACTCAATCGCATAATTCCCAGCTACAAAAGAGGTTGGAGGATGAATTGTCTGCTCTACATAGTGCTGAAGCAAAGATAACTATTCACGAAGGTGAAATGAAGCGTTGTAATAATGAAATCGAGAAAAAGACCAACCGTGTTGCTTTGCTCAATCGAGAATACAGCCGCAAGTTGGAAGCTTGTGAAGAGGATGAGCCGCTGGGCCCCTTGGAATCCACTATCAAGAGCCTATCCAATGAAATTGAGCTAGTCAATTCTGAAATACAGGATTTGCAGCAACAGTTGACAACACATCAGAGTAAGTTGGTGCAGCAGATAAGCAACACCACATCGATTCAAGAGCAGGACGAAGAATCGTCAAAGCGACTGAGCATACTCCGACAAAAGCTACTGAGACTGGCGCAGGAGATTCACAGCAATGAGTCATCAGTCAAGTCCTTTGAAACGTCAATGCGTGGACTTCATACGGACATTACACGGCTTAAACGACCTGATCGAACAAAACAATCGCCTGAAATATGATCATACAAGCAGGATTGCTGTACTCCAGATGGAATCCGAGAGAGAATTGGCTGAACTTGACGAGCAAAGTAAGAAGCTTGAAGACCAAATCACCAAGCTGACGTCAATCAAGAAGAAGATGCAAGATGAAATTAGTACAATTGAGGAGCAAATTCAGGACTTGACGCAAAAGGCTCAACTTGAGAAAGAGACACAGAATAAACTGCATACTTGCAAAGATGCAATAGATGCCAAGGGAATGGAGAAGGAAATACAGCGTATGAAGCATAGACTGGAAGGCTTGGTTAGAACACAGGAGAAGCTATTAAGACAAATGGAGTTGACGATTCAGAAAAAATTCGATGCTAAGAAGAGATAGATATTTATAGGTTTGTCAGTCTATCCCTTGTATCGATCGATCTATATTTATGTTTCTATTCAGTTGCCCACAGTCACTCTACGCACACCTCGCGTGGTACTCTACCCTGTCCGCATCTTTAGACTGTGGCATCATTGGAATCAACGTATCAGCAACGCTCTTGTCAGAGGAAGATGATGACCCTGACGAGGTTTGTCTTTCAAGCTGCAAAAGAGAAGCTCCCTCTCCCATGATACATTCCACACATTCCAAAGAAGCTCTGCGAAACATTCGCTCAAGTTCATCATCCTTGTCGTCTTTAACTTGTTCGGTAGCACCCATATCTGGATCGTCACTATCACCACTACTCTGACTGGGTGAAGGAGAGGGGCTTCGTTGATCAAGCTCTCCTCCTTGCTCAGTCGTCATGACATCGCTGCTATCAGCTGCAGCTTCAGTACTTGTACTACTCTCCCGTTTATTGGGGCATTCTACACTAGTAAATAATGCCGACAATACCGACGCTGTCCTTGTCTTGATCTCTCCCTTGAGAAAATCCAGCACCTTCTTCCGACTACGACATGACTCTCTCATTGTCTTGGAATGAGCACGCTTCAATCCAAATTGCTTGTCCCAATCGTGTATATTCTGTTGTGAGGTTTGGGAGGCCTCCATGACTGATGCGATTTTGGCAAGTCCTGTGGCAGTATTAGGTGTGGTAGTAGACTTGTTTTGAATAGTTTCTGAGGAGGAATCTTGTGTTACATTCGAAGGAGATGTTGCTCTTTCTTCCTTCTTCTGATCATGTTGCATCATTGCCTGAGACTGAGAACGAATTTCTGCTGTAAGTTCTGATATTGTTGCAGTAGATGGAGTGATGATGGGTTGTGATGATGTTCCTCTTGTTGTAGCATCGTTTGGTGCAGCATTAGTGGTAACCTGCTTTGGTTTCTTGTTGACATCGCTGTCATAATCGACCTGCTGCTTTGTCGCCTGATCGTCACCTTGTGGCATCGGAGATGAATTCATCGCCATCTCTTGGTCTGAAGTCATCGACGCATTGTTATTGACAAGTGGAGGACGAGGCAAGGCACTATCTACACCGTCATCTGTAGCAGTGAAAGTTGTTGTAGGAGCTAAAGCTAACATCTTCTTTCCGGCTATTTCACTTGGACTTTCAATGATAACATCCGATAGAAACATGTGCAACATTTGATCAGAGTTGAGTCGACGACGTTTTGTCTGGGACGAGTCCATAGAAGGTGGTGGCAAGGCTGTTGTCATAGCACCTTGCATTGATACTTGATCAAGAAGATTGTTGTTGGGAATTGTGGTCGTCTGCTCTGGATGTTGCAAGTGCTGCTGCAGCTGCCAGTTCACTGAATGAGGAGCAGAAGCAGAAGGATTCTTCTTGCTGCTGCTACTATCTCCTCCATATCCATCCATACTGACATCCCGACAAAAGCCCAATGGATCCTCACGATGGAATAATGGTTTGGATGACAATGCAGGCATACGCTTCATAAGTCCTTGTTGCTGCCTCGGAAAGAATGATGTAGTAGGGTGAAATGCCGACGAGGATGTATAAGCAACCTGTTTTTCCAGATGCTCCACTTCCATCTTTTGAAGATGAACATTAGCTCGTAGAGCTTCAAGTGATAGATCGCCTTGAAATTGAGGCATTGATTGAGAGAATGGGCGAGTGTTGCTGCTACGAAGCAAGCCACCATTGTTATGCTCATGAGGTATGTTGTTAGGCAAGGATCTTGTCAAATTTTGTTGACGACCTTGTTCCTGCCGCCCTCTTATTGGTAGCATTTGAATCTTTTCCGGTTGAAAAGTGCTTTGACGATGGAAGTTATAGTGATTGTCGCTATTATTTGCAAACGTCGGCGGCATAACAAACTGTTCAGAATTTGTCTGCTGGTAATGCTGCTGAAGCGAGGCTCTGTTACCGTTCATCTCCATCGTAGGTGGCTGATGCTGCCTCATACCTTGATAATTAAGCATATCACCACCATTCGGTTCTCCTTCATAACTGCCGCTCTGCTGTTGCTGATTATGCTTCTTGTTGAATTCCAAAAGCATCTGCGTCACCCGAGGTTGCTCTGTCGACATGTTTTGGTCGAGTAAGCTCTGCTCGAACGATCTGCTCATTATGTCAGGAGCTGAGACATTATTAATGATATTTCCACCACCAACCGATGGTGATCCGTTGAGACGAAATGAGTTGTTCTTTTCTGTTCCGTCGTCCATACTGATCGGCGGGTGTGTGTGCTTCGACAGTTGATAGATGCTTCTTTTTGTGCTCAGGCAGTTTCACAAGTCACTCTAGACAGGCTTACCATTGAGTGATGTTGACGCAAAGATGCTCACTGTTGTTAATTCGTGAGGCGCTTCTGGGGCATCAATTTATGATATTGTACGCAGCTGCTTGCTCGATAGCAAGCAAGGTGCAAGGTATTATAACAGTGAATAGTTTTTGGTGATAAAATGAAAGCCAAGAGCCAAGACCTCACAAGATGGAGAATTCTTCTTGCAAAAAGGCGCAGTTTGTCTTTGTCATACCATGGGAACCTGGGGTTGACTCTGCGCGTAAAATCTTTCGTCGACTTGTTGAATTGAAATTTGTCTTTTGTGAAGTCACACTACGCAATATTCCGCGAACCTCACCACTCACAGCGTGTCAGCCGCGCTCATGCGCGTCTGTGTCCGCGCGTAAGCTGCTCCAGCGCGGCCACAGACGCAGCTGACACGCTGTGAGTGGTGAGGTTCGCGGAATAATTTTTAATGTGACGTCACAAAGACAAAAATTCAATTCAATTAGTCGACGAAACGCTCGCTAGCAAAAAACGCGCAGAGTCAACCCCAGGTTCCCATGGTCATACCCTTTTCAGACATATCAGTTTGTCGTTTTACTACTTGCATAACCACGTCCGGTAGCTACACAGTGTGTGACATATGTAATTGGGAGTTTTAGGTAGTTGGGCCCAAGCACTTCTTCGACAAGATAAACGCATCCGGCAGCATAATACAGCCAAGTAAAGCGACTTTGCAGTGAATAATTATTGTAGCAACATTAAAGTAGCATCATATAATGGTCCTAAAGTATATTAATAGTGTTATTGTCCTCAATTTCACGCATAGGAAGGGTTACTACTCAAGATAAATGCATTCCCTTCCTCCTCACCACTTCACATCTCTACACACATGTATAATAGTCAGTGTGATGTAAGCCATAGCTGTATGCATCCAGAATGAATCCATGCACAAAGCGCATGATCTTCTTATTGATGTTGTGAAATAACAACTAGTCTTTGGCATGATACATGCCGAGAGATAGACCATCGTATGTACACAGCCATGATTTCTGTATACATAAAATCAATATGTAAATGTAGCTTGCACTCTTGAAATGACTTTCCTACACAATAAAACCAGTGGCAATGGCTATAATATCAAATACCGCTGGGTGTGCTATCAGTAGCTGCTGCGTGATGGATGCCTCTTGCTCACATGAGAAGTAAAACGAGCCCATCTTTTCATGCCATCAAATGATATATCTTGTGTTCAGATGATTGCTAACACCAAACATCACTTCTCTTCCAGAGTTACGTTTGCAAAGCAAGTCATATTTCGGCGAAGATACTGTCCAAATCTCGAACGTAACAAAAATTAGATGGGCTAATGCGAGGGACTGCTAGCGAACGGATGTTAGATACTGTCATTGTGTGATTTTCAACACAAAAAATTTTTAATACGAGCATAACCACGTCCGGTAGCTACACAGTGTGTGACATATGTAATTGGGAGTTTTAGGTAGTTGGGCCCAAGCACTTCTTCGACAAGATAAACGCATCCGGCAGCATAATACAGCCAAGTAAAGCGACTTTGCAGTGAATAATTATTGTAGCAACATTAAAGTAGCATCATATAATGGTCCTAAAGTATATTAATAGTGTTATTGTCCTCAATTTCACGCATAGGAAGGGTTACTACTCAAGATAAATGCATTCCCTTCCTCCTCACCACTTCACATCTCTACACACATGTATAATAGTCAGTGTGATGTAAGCCATAGCTGTATGCATCCAGAATGAATCCATGCACAAAGCGCATGATCTTCTTATTGATGTTGTGAAATAACAACTAGTCTTTGGCATGATACATGCCGAGAGATAGACCATCGTATGTACACAGCCATGATTTCTGTATACATAAAATCAATATGTAAATGTAGCTTGCACTCTTGAAATGACTTTCCTACACAATAAAACCAGTGGCAATGGCTATAATATCAAATACCGCTGGGTGTGCTATCAGTAGCTGCTGCGTGATGGATGCCTCTTGCTCACATGAGAAGTAAAACGAGCCCATCTTTTCATGCCATCAAATGATATATCTTGTGTTCAGATGATTGCTAACACCAAACATCACTTCTCTTCCAGAGTTACGTTTGCAAAGCAAGTCATATTTCGGCGAAGATACTGTCCAAATCTCGAACGTAACAAAAATTAGATGGGCTAATGCGAGGGACTGCTAGCGAACGGATGTTAGATACTGTCATTGTGTGATTTTCAACACAAAAAATTTTTAATACGAGCATAACCACGTCCGGTAGCTACACAGTGTGTGACATATGTAATTGGGAGTTTTAGGTAGTTGGGCCCAAGCACTTCTTCGACAAGATAAACGCATCCGGCAGCATAATACAGCCAAGTAAAGCGACTTTGCAGTGAATAATTATTGTAGCAACATTAAAGTAGCATCATATAATGGTCCTAAAGTATATTAATAGTGTTATTGTCCTCAATTTCACGCATAGGAAGGGTTACTACTCAAGATAAATGCATTCCCTTCCTCCTCACCACTTCACATCTCTACACACATGTATAATAGTCAGTGTGATGTAAGCCATAGCTGTATGCATCCAGAATGAATCCATGCACAAAGCGCATGATCTTCTTATTGATGTTGTGAAATAACAACTAGTCTTTGGCATGATACATGCCGAGAGATAGACCATCGTATGTACACAGCCATGATTTCTGTATACATAAAATCAATATGTAAATGTAGCTTGCACTCTTGAAATGACTTTCCTACACAATAAAACCAGTGGCAATGGCTATAATATCAAATACCGCTGGGTGTGCTATCAGTAGCTGCTGCGTGATGGATGCCTCTTGCTCACATGAGAAGTAAAACGAGCCCATCTTTTCATGCCATCAAATGATATATCTTGTGTTCAGATGATTGCTAACACCAAACATCACTTCTCTTCCAGAGTTACGTTTGCAAAGCAAGTCATATTTCGGCGAAGATACTGTCCAAATCTCGAACGTAACAAAAATTAGATGGGCTAATGCGAGGGACTGCTAGCGAACGGATGTTAGATACTGTCATTGTGTGATTTTCAACACAAAAAATTTTTAATACGAGCATAACCACGTCCGGTAGCTACACAGTGTGTGACATATGTAATTGGGAGTTTTAGGTAGTTGGGCCCAAGCACTTCTTCGACAAGATAAACGCATCCGGCAGCATAATACAGCCAAGTAAAGCGACTTTGCAGTGAATAATTATTGTAGCAACATTAAAGTAGCATCATATAATGGTCCTAAAGTATATTAATAGTGTTATTGTCCTCAATTTCACGCATAGGAAGGGTTACTACTCAAGATAAATGCATTCCCTTCCTCCTCACCACTTCACATCTCTACACACATGTATAATAGTCAGTGTGATGTAAGCCATAGCTGTATGCATCCAGAATGAATCCATGCACAAAGCGCATGATCTTCTTATTGATGTTGTGAAATAACAACTAGTCTTTGGCATGATACATGCCGAGAGATAGACCATCGTATGTACACAGCCATGATTTCTGTATACATAAAATCAATATGTAAATGTAGCTTGCACTCTTGAAATGACTTTCCTACACAATAAAACCAGTGGCAATGGCTATAATATCAAATACCGCTGGGTGTGCTATCAGTAGCTGCTGCGTGATGGATGCCTCTTGCTCACATGAGAAGTAAAACGAGCCCATCTTTTCATGCCATCAAATGATATATCTTGTGTTCAGATGATTGCTAACACCAAACATCACTTCTCTTCCAGAGTTACGTTTGCAAAGCAAGTCATATTTCGGCGAAGATACTGTCCAAATCTCGAACGTAACAAAAATTAGATGGGCTAATGCGAGGGACTGCTAGCGAACGGATGTTAGATACTGTCATTGTGTGATTTTCAACACAAAAAATTTTTAATACGAGCATAACCACGTCCGGTAGCTACACAGTGTGTGACATATGTAATTGGGAGTTTTAGGTAGTTGGGCCCAAGCACTTCTTCGACAAGATAAACACATCCAGCAGCATAATACAGCCAAGTAAAGCGACTTTGCAGTGAATAATTATTGTAGCAACATTAAAGTAGCATCATATCAAAATGGTGCCGTACAGCCTGTCAGCATGCCAAGTGGTGAGAGTGATCTGTGCTGTATTGCGGGCCCTCGGGACCTCTCCCATTATGGCTCTTGGAATTGTTTTTCTTACAGGGTATCCGACTGTAAAGTTGCTCTGCAATGCTATGCCATTCTCCACATATGATGAGTTATGTTGAAATATTAGGTGCTGCCAAGTGTGTTCGTCGGACACGAAAATTGCCCTGGGGTTCGCCAATTTCGGCCAGGTTCGCAGAAACTCTCATGAAACTGGCGGGAAAAGGTCATCTCACGTACCGCCTCGCTAGCCCACGAAGCAGCTACATAGTGATATTCAGTGCTGGGTTCTGACGTATCACAGTGAATGTGTGGATAATATTCATGATGAGGAGGACAGCAGTGGCGAAGAGGAAGGGTTTGAGTTTGTGTTGGGAGGCAGTGAAGGCATTGGAGCAGTTGTGACCACATGATGGTACCAGAATTGCACATGGGTGCCCGGCCGCATTGTAGAAGGAGTATAAATTTGTGTAACTTGTTGTGTGTCTATAACTAGGTGAAAATAGATTGTGACATTATCGATCTTTGTGACAAACTGACTTGACATTCTGATAATTCTAGATAATTCTGATTTCTGTCACAATTCATTCTGGTACACCTACTGTCTCATTCTGATACAACAGTGTTCTCATTCTGGCACAACAGCTTTTTCATTCTGGTACTTAACTATTTTTATTCTGATGCCAGACTTCATTATTCTGATCTAATCAGCATGTCCCCAGAATTATAAGGCATCCATGCCATCACAATTCTGATGTTGAGGTCACCATTCTGATAGTCCAGTAATCCAGTTTCAGAGGCATAGTCTCTTGCTAAATTTTACTTAGTGCGCTCGCCCCCTGCCTCCTCTTTTGTTTTGCGCGCCACGTCGCTTCTCAAAGATTTTTTTGAGGTTCGGCCGGCAGCCACAAAACAACCATGTTGTGATGGCATGTTCCGTGCGCCTAAAAGGCAACCACTGGGAGTTATAATGATCAGCACGGTTATCTTGATCCCATCGCCATGGCGCAGCGAGTGATATGCGGCGATTTCAACGTGTCAAGCTAGTTGATGTGATTACGACTCTACATATCGCCGGTGAGTATGTATCGACACGACAATGAATAGCCACCGAGTTGAAGGGTGGGGGAGTGCCATTAGAATACAATATTTTGTCACGCAGTCGACGACATCAAACAAAATTAATTCGGTCGAGCAACGCCTTCATTCTTCCACCACCCTTAACAGCATGGCACAACAATTGCCTGCATGACGAAATCGCAAATGCACACAACACATCCTCACACATCTCTATCAAGAGGAGTATGTGCCGCAATAGATATTTGGCAATCCACATCTTTTATCGAAGGAGTAGTGGATAATAATGATACGCATAAAACGAGTGTGATGATGAGATTAGATTAATTAAGTGACGGCAACAAATAACAATTAACATCGGTCGAATGCCATCTTTTCAACGCATGAAACAAAAGCAGCGGCAGCGCAGCAAGAGCAACAGCACCAACGTGCAGCAGATGTACATGTCACCCTTACGGATAAAGCAATCACCAATGGCTTAGCAATGTCAGAAAGGGAGAAAGAAAACCAACACCGCTGGCTCAAAATGCAAGCTAAACACGCAGCAATTCAAGTAAGATTGGAAACGCTGATCATCGAAACCAACAGAGGAGGATCACATCCAACTCCAACAAAGCGTGGGGGGAGAACCGCGGGGGGAGAGGTCAGAAGGGATTACTATCAGCTTCCGCCAATTTAACCGGCAACGCTGATCATCGAAACCAACAGAGAAGGATCACATCCAACGTCAACAAAGTTGTGGGGAGAAGCGTGGGGGCAGGAGGCCAGAAGCTCCGTCCGCAATAAAACCAGACTCTGTTTTTTTCTGGGCGAATAGTGGCATGAGAGAAGAGACTAACATTTATTTATCTGAGAATTAAACCGGCGACCGGTTTATTAGTATCTGGCGAATACATAGTGGCATGAGAGAAGAGACTAACAAAAACACTTCGACGAACACTCACTCGAACAACCAAGTCAACTAAATCACCGAACCACCACACTGCCATGCAACAATTCGCCATCACTATCAAACGTCATCTTCAGGCAATCCGACATTCCTGCACGCAACAAAAACAGCAACAACAACAACAACATAGTGCACAGATCTACGTCACCGTCTCAGATCCACCAATCACCAACTGGAACACTAATTGGAAGAACCAAGTCAACTAAATTACTGAACCGCCACACTGTCATGCAACAATTAGCCATCACTTTCAAACGTCATCTTCAGGCAATCCGTCATTCCAAGCACGCAACAATAACAGCAGCAACAACAACAGAGCGCACAGATCTGTGTCACACTTGCAGATGCATGTAGCATCAACAGCTGTGACATATTTGCAAGACATGCATTTTTCCAGCCAGCGGATAAGTGAAAGGAAGAAGCAAGATTGCCACCACAATGCTTGAGATGCAGTCGAAACTCCATCAAAACATATCAATTTGACTGATTTCGAGAATGCGGACCATCTAAACCACCCATCTTTCCGGTATCTCTTTCTCAAGATGAGGGATATAGCCAACCAAAAAGCGCATTTAAGCCAGGTACTTCTCGCTTTCTATGTAGGAATCACTACAAAACCTACGCCGGTATGGTCTACAGAGCCTCTACGTGTCTGACAAGATTTAAATCTCCTAAATGCTTCGTTACTAATTCCTACGTGGTTTCCTGTAGAACCGAGTTGGCCCATTTTGGCCCAAACCCTGTATATGGAATTGGAGGCACCTCCGGTTCCCCGGACTCCGCTTTGCTGCATCTTTCCGGGGCCCCGAGGGCCAATAATGGTCCTAAAGTATATTAATAGTGTTATTGTCCTCAATTTCACGCATAGGAAGGGTTACTACTCAAGATAAATGCATTCCCTTCCTCCTCACCACTTCACATCTCTACACACATGTATAATAGTCAGTGTGATGTAAGCCATAGCTGTATGCATCCAGAATGAATCCATGCACAAAGCGCATGATCTTCTTATTGATGTTGTGAAATAACAACTAGTCTTTGGCATGATACATGCCGAGAGATAGACCATCGTATGTACACAGCCATGATTTCTGTATACATAAAATCAATATGTAAATGTAGCTTGCACTCTTGAAATGACTTTCCTACACAATAAAACCAGTGGCAATGGCTATAATATCAAATACCGCTGGGTGTGCTATCAGTAGCTGCTGCGTGATGGATGCCTCTTGCTCACATGAGAAGTAAAACGAGCCCATCTTTTCATGCCATCAAATGATATATCTTGTGTTCAGATGATTGCTAACACCAAACATCACTTCTCTTCCAGTAAATGTGTACCAACAACATCGACATTATTTGAAGATTGGATCCACAGCAGCTCCATCGAAGCGGGCGTCTCTATCGATGCGGTGGATTGACTTTGAACAGGCTGATGGGTCGGCTTCGTTTCACGAAAAGTTGGCCTGCCGATGCGTAGGGTGACGCCCGACAGCGCCTATTTATTATGTAGCGAAACTTTGCCATATTTGTGCGAACAACATCATCAAGAAGTAGTGGCCACGTTGGGGTGGCGGTTGAAACGACGTAAACGCTCTCTGAAGAGGTGGTAGTTGGAGCCGAGCGAGCTCATGGTCGGATGTTGGTGGGTTTTGAGGAGCCCTCGATTTGTCACACAGCGTATCGAGTTCCGACGTATGTGAATCACAAAATTTGTCAAAGAATGTTGCCACACATGTGGCACAATCACCGAGTTACGTTTGCAAAGCAAGTCATATTTCGGCGAAGATACATACTGTCCAAATCTCGAACGTAACAAAAATTAGATGGGCTAATGCGAGGGACTGCTAGCGAACGGATGTTAGATACTGTCATTGTGTGATTTTCAACACAAAAAATTTTTAATACGTCAGTATGAAATTCCAAAATAGCAGCGGTTTTCAAATAGTCTCTCTGACAGTTTCACAGGAACAGCGAGACACGCTGTGCCATCTTGTTTTGTCCTTGTTCATCTTTTGTGCTTCCTGCACAGCAACATATTGGTACTTACTCTGTTAGGTAAACTCTTCACATCTAACGAGAGTTGCAATCAAATGGGACGGTTAGAGCTGTCTAATCACGGCGAGGAGCAGGTGTCAGAATTTGCTGATCCTAGGCTTTACGGGCTGTCCCCTTTCAAATTTAGAGGGCAGATGCTTTCTTCATAATGCCATTGAGATAAAATCATGCGCGGGTTGTCCCCCTTTTCAGTCTCTGCCCTCCCAATGATCGATTCCACAGTATCTTGCCCAATCTATTTCATTATTTTTTCAACTGTCTTGGCAAACAAGAACAATACAACCTTTCAAAGACCCTCTCACATTTTAAAATACAAGGGAATACAAGAGAGCAAAACTATGAATACTAAACTACTTATCAATGCAGCGTTGTTGTCTGGTGCCGCTTGTGCATTAGCGCCGTCGGTACAAGTCAATCAACGCACCAGTCGCAGCGGCCTCCCAATGAGAACCGTCGCCAATAATAACGGTCGTGCACAACATGTGTCTTTGTTGCAATCTCGCAAGCTGAGGCGTAGATCCAACAACAAGTCGTCACTGCTGTTCTATACAAATGATCCATCGTCTCTCCAAGACGGAGAAGGTAGCGATATCTTGGCTTCATCGTCGTCACAGTCTCCGTCAACGCTATCAGCGATAGATTTCGATCGAGTTCAACATAATGAGGTGCTGAATATGATGACCCAACATGCTGAGGAACAATTCGATAGCAACGAGTTCTTTGGAGAAGATCATGTCTCTTTATCCTCTGCCGATTTTATTGAGGCGTCTGGCGAAGGAGTGGCATCGATAGAATCATCATCTACAGCACCAAACAAGACCAGATCAGCCCCGTCGTCGGTAGAAGGAACAACTTCAGTCTCTGAAACTCGACAGATTATCAATGAAGTCACCGACATTGCCTTACCTTCCCTAGGTGGAATGTTGCTGGATCCAATCATGAGTCTCATCGACACGGCCTGCGTAGGACAAATATCAACCACAGCATTAGCAGCAATGGCGCCCTGTACATCAATCTTTCAATTCATTTTCTTTGCCTTCTTCTTCATGTCAGCGGCTACAACTAACTTGGTTGCAAGTAATCCACCTGAAAGTGTCTACTCTGTTCATGATACAAGCGAGGCAGCGAAGAGAGTTGACCTGAATGAACGTGTGGTTAGTAATGCATCATTACTCGCCATATTGCTTGGTACACTAGTGAGCGCTTCACTAATCAAATTTTGTGACCCGTTGCTGACATTGGCGGGTACATCTCCTGCATTGCTAGATGCAGCAAGGCCATACCTATTGATCCGTGCAGTCGGAATTCCCTTTGTGTTCCTCGCTACAGTATTGCAAGGAGGTTCACTTGGACGTGGTAATGCATGGCGGCCACTCAAAATCTTTGGTGCTGCAGGTGTGGTCAACTTGATTGGAGATGTGTGGTTGACGTTGATGAAAGGATGGGGTGCTACTGGTGCAGCGACTGCTACTGTTGCAGCGCAGGTTGCAGCAGCTTTATATTATGTGTTTACATCGGCTAGATTAGAGAAGGGTGTGGAGGCATCCTCAAAGCCTCTTCGAGATGTGGCATTGGTATGGAGAGGTTTGCCTTCAAAGCACATTGTGAAAACATTTATGAATGTTGCCGTGGCTCTGTTTTCGCGATCTATTGGATTGATGCTTGCCTATTCAATGCTGACTAGAACTGCTGCATTGGGTGGGACATTGGCCTTGGCAGCTCATCAAATAACGCTCCAGGTTTGGTGGCTTTTAAGCTTCTTGCCCGAGCCAATGAGTTTAGCTGCACAAACTCTCATTACTCGTGATATGAAAGGTCGAGAACATCGTGTCCCAAAGTTGATTAAGACATTGTATGGAATGTCAGCCACACTGGGAGTGTCAGCAGCAGCATTGACATTTGCAGTACTGAAAAATTCTCACGTCACAAGCGCTTTGGTTGCTGATGTTTCAGTACAAAAGATGATTGCTACTATGGTTCCATTTGCTGCATTGTCGCAGGCATATTGTCCGATTGCCACAATATCAGATGGAGTTTGCATTGGATTGGGCTCATTTTCACAATTGCCAACAATCATGTTGGGCTCATTCTTCACGACAGCAGTTGGACTGTCGCTCGTGGCGAGTCAAGGACTTGGAGTCGTTGGAGTTTGGGCGTGTATGAATGTATTCCTCTCATCGAGGATTGCAGGGCATTCAATCCTGAGCAAGAAGCTACGAAAATATCTCAAGCTAGCATTCCAAAAGAATACGCCTACACAAGAAATCGCGCCTGTTCCAGTTGCAGCATGAGCATAATTAAATATATCCACAGAGTATCCACTAGAACAAAATAGAACAGTTAGCAAAGAGCAAGTACAATAGCGACATGTTAAACTAAACACTAAGTAGCCTCCTCAGACCATCTCTTTGATTGCATTGATACCATTTTGTAATGTCTCTACCTCTCTCGTCAGCTTCCCCATGATCTCTAATGTGCTTTGAGGAGCAGAAACGAGACGATCCAAGTCAGCATCTGTGACGTCGAAGAGAGCATCATGCATCTTCTCTGTAAATTTCTGCATGATTTCAATGCATATCATCGGCACAGTATCAATGAAACGTTTGAACAACACTTTTCCATAACTAGTCAAGGCGTTTTCCATCTCTTCGGCCATGTGATCATCGACTGAACGTTTTTGGTTGCGTTCAAAAACATTTCTAATTGTTTCCTCCTCCTTGTCAGTGCCTTTTGTTGCTCTCAATGCGTCCATTACCTCATCCATCAGACGTTGTGATCGAAGTTTAGATATGTTCTCAAACAGGTAGTGGTCTTGCGTATATGGCACTTTTTCACGCTGGATGAAGTCATCTAGCTTTCTCTTTGATTCTTTTTCAAGGGATTCAATAACTTCACATGATTTGCTGGTGAGGAATTGCGAAGTCGAGAAAGGGCCTTGATTTCATTCATGCTTGCGATGAACTTTTCTGAGGCTGCTTCCATCAGCTTACTTGTGAATTGAAGTAGACCAAATGCAGGCTCAGACCACTGATCATCGATAAAGTTGGCTATGATGCTCTCAAAAACGTGAGTGTTGATGAAGATAGGGAGCATGTAAGGTCGATTTCTTGTAATCAAATCTTTTATCCAACGAGGATCGCTAGGAACTAGCTCTCTCTTAATAGGAGCAAGCTTGTCCCAGGTACCATTAATCCTCTTGATGAAGAAGTTACCACGTTTATCTTGATGGACTGTTTTCCTTGTTTGCTTCTCCAATGCATTGTATTGCAACACTGCCCCGTTGAGGTACACAATGCCATTTTCCTCATCAATAAAGGAAATCACATCGTGGACTTCCTTGTTCTGATGTATGGCGTAAACCTTTGATCCAACACGAAGCTCTGAGATGTTAGCAAATTTACTCGAGTGAAGAGTATCGCGGAACCGTTTCGATGCGATGTGAAACTCTGCAGATGGTCGCATAGCATTATTACTGTGAAGAGAAAGAGAACTGACACGTCCATCTAACGTATCGGCGGCAATGCCTTTTACCATATTTTCCCTGATGCTTCGAAATAAAGCCCTTTTCTCCACAAGAGTTGACGGGATTTCGCCTAGTGCCTTTAATTCCATCTCGGCTCTATCTAAGCCTTCTTTCATCTCTGACATGATCACTTGAAACTCAGATTGAATTAGCTTCATTTGAAACTCCGCCAGCTTTACCCGAAGATTCTTTGTTCCAAACAACCTTTTATTATCAACTGAACGCCAAGGTTCCGTATTACGGAAGAAAGCCTCTTCTTTCGCTAGCCCATCCTCGATCGTTTCTTTTTCATTGAGAGCACTTTGCCCACGGCCTTTTACCATATGAAATCCCATTTCAAACGAGTCCGTCTCTTGTCCCAACAAGAGATTTTTCACACTTGTTTCTACCCCAGTGTCAATAAGATCGGGTTTGGTCAACACTGGGATTGTGCGCTTAGTTCCTGGATCTACTTTGCGTGCATCTGCCAATATTTGTGAATTGTGATAGTCTACATTACTAGGCAGGACTGCCAGAATAACACAACGATCATTCTTGAGATAATCTTGCATTAGTGCATGAATATCGTCGGCAAGAGACGAGCTTTCTCCCTTACCAGTTGCCCGTACTATCCCTGGAAGATCTATAAGTGTTAGATTCTCACAATGCGGGCCTTTCATATCCACACACACAACGTCACGGGCAACTTCTCTTCCTGACTTCTTAATAATGTGAGCTTGAGCAGCAGCAATAAAATCGGTAATATCATCCCAATTTGATTCACCTACAGTCTTAATTGGAAAATCAATATCATCTCCTTTGGGTATGTCTTTCCACACAACTTTAACTCGTGCTGATTTCGTTTCAGCTGTGCTCATTTGCAGTCTGATTGGACAACGTGTTGTCAATGTATCCGAACTTGGAAGATCAACAAGGGAAATGTTGGATAGAAGACTTGACTTTCCACTGCTAGTGTCCCCCATTACTGCTATCATGGGTAGATTGACATATTCATCGACATTGCACTCTGCAAGCTTGTCCATGAATTCACGATAGCATTCATAGCCATCCAACATTTCTGTCATTTTGTTTTTTGACGCCATGGTAGTGGCATCTTTTTTTGCAGTGTTGTTGTTAAAGTCGAACGCTACAGATGACAGTGAAGTTGTTATACTTGTTTCAGTGACAAGTCTTACTTGGATGAGAAAAGTTAGCAGCAAATCAATTTTACTGGGACTCGTGACTACGTAGAGAGAAGAGCGTCTGCTTAAACTATAGAGATAGGTGACACGTACTAAATGCTAATTGTAAACTCATGCAACAGAGCTGTAATAATTCTCTATTGTGATATTTATGAAAGAGGATACTGCCCTGCACTGCACTGCAGCATTTTCTTTCATCTGCCCTTTCATCCCACTAAGTCTCCCTCTTCAGTAGCTCAAAGAAGAATGACTATCCAAGTCATTTTCACCTACATTCACATCAACAACAGAGGTCAAAGAAGAATGACTGTCCGAGTCATTCTTTTCAACGTATATTCTTGCCTACGTTCTCATCAATACCTGCAGCGACATTCTCAATAGCGCCTACCTCCACCTCTACATCCTCTTCAGCGGCATCCTCATCGCCAGGCGCATCCTCATCGACACCGTTCTCCAAACAAGCGGCACAATAACATACTTGGTTATTGTCCTCTGGATCATCATCTTCATCACTCTCTTCATCTGAGTCTGAGCTATCGTAATCCGAGGATGATGCATACAACAACCTTGCTTACTCAATTTCCTCGTCCCTTGATCGACCCTCGCCTGCTTCCCAGCTTCGGCTATCAAGAATTGGCTTCATACCAATACGAACAGCAGCATCTTTGATCTGGCGAGGAATAATGACACATAGCTGTTCGCCTGCCTCATCAAGCGTCTCGGAAGGAGGTGGAGGCAGGTTGGAGTAATCAACTTCATGACTCTGCCACGAAGAATCAGAGCTACGATCATCCTCTATAATAATGGTGTCATCGATATCAGCAACCGCAAATTGGATCCCTTCGTTGTCATTCACCGTCAAATAATACCCTATATCATCATGATGACGCCATAGGGACTTGGAGGCTTCAAAGGCGTCGACGACAATTATTGACATAAAATGCAAGATTTCTGCTGCGATACAGTCAAAGGCGCCTCCAGTCAGCTTCACAATACCAGCACGACTAGCGATAGCTCTGACCATGCGCTGCCTTTGTTGAACTCCAATGATCTCTTCCTCCAGGCAATTATCGTCAGGCCACTTCCACATTTTGGGAGAATTGCCAACACATAGTCTACTGCAGCTATGGACTTCATTTCGTGCATGTTGTGGGCAGACGACACACAAATCCTCAGATACACGAATCATGTCAACAAAAAGGATGTCATGAGGACTAATCATTGGATATGGATGACTGCTTGGAGGATTTGAGCGAAACAAGGCTGCCTTCATAGCACTGTTCAATCTAGAGACCATGTGCTGCTCAACCACTTCAGTCAGATAAGCAACACTATCCCCTCTGAGAAATAGTTTGAATCCATTTTCAGGAAACTGAGGTGGTCCAATGTATGTTGCACTATCGTATCGTGGCACCTTCATCTTTACCAGCATTCTGTCAACAATGTTTCGAACACCGTCGGCACCGCCCATATATTCGCAAATTAATGTATCAGTCCGCTTTTGGAAGTGTTTAATCATCCCAATTGCACGTTGAAGGAACATTTCCTCACGCTCACTTGCCACCTGGTAATCAAACTCAACTTTTGGTCGTCCCTCATATAGCAGCTTCATTGTAGAGTCTCTACCAAGAAGTGCTGAGAATCTGCGGCATGTTTTCTCAAGAGCAAGCTGCACTGCCAAAGTATCGTTGCTTCGATCCCTGAACATAGGTCTTTGTTGCTTTAGAACAAAACTAAAAATATGGAGCAACACGGTCTCCGGCATGATGGAGAGGGATGGTACGCTATTAGTGTCAAGTGACATCGACACGATACCGGCGGCATGCTGCTGTTGCTGCATCGGCGTCGGCGGCTGCTTTAGTACACGAAGCTCAGCATCTTCGCTGTCATCGCGTTTACGCTTGTTGTTGGTGACCGCGTTGTTTTGTCCTTCTACCGTACGGGAAGTGCTGCTTCTATTGCCCATTATTATCGCTCCTAAATGTTCGTAGGTTGTTTCATGTGGCTCAATGCTGAATGAAGCTGCGCTTGTTTTTTGCAAAAAAGGTGAAGAAAAGATTTCAGGGAGAGGAGAGAAGTCAGGAAAGAGAAAACCAACAGTTTATGAAATCATCTTTATTAGATCAGAACGTTCTGTACTAATTCCTCTCCCGTAGAAACCTCCATGGCCCAAAATACAACATATCCTCCTCGCTTTTTCTCAATGACGCTCTTTTCAAAGGTCACACAACTTGTACGCAAATCTTCTCACCACCAACTACTATCAACAATGTCCAAGTTCACAGGCTCCCTCGTAGGCATGGGTAACCCCCTCCTCGACATCTCCGCCGACGTCGGCCAAGACATCCTCGACAAATACGACGTCAAGTTAGACAACGCCATCCTCGCCGAGGACAAGCACGTCCCCATCTACAAAGAACTGGTCGACAACTACTCCCCTCAATACATTGCCGGCGGAGCCACCCAAAACTCCATCCGTGTCGCACAATGGATCATGACTGCCAATGGCAAGCCCGGACAGACTGCCTACTTCGGATGTGTTGGAAATGACTCCTTCGGAAACCAGCTTGAGGAGTGTGCTGCCGCCGATGGAGTCAAAGTTCATTACATGAAGGATGAGAGTACCCCCACTGGAACATGCGCTGTGCTCGTGAAGGATGGAGAACGTTGCTTGATTGCCAACCTTGCTGCTGCCAATAACTTCAAGCCTTCTCACTTGGAGACTGATGAGTCCAAGGCTATTTATGAGAGTGCAAGCTTGTACTACATTGCTGGATTCTTCCTTACCGTATCAGTTGATGCTTTGAAGATTATTGCCGAGCATTCTGTTGCCAATAACAAGACCTTCTGCTTGAACCTTTCAGCACCATTCATTATTGACTTCTTTGCCGATCAGGTTGCCACCGCCTTGGAGTATGCTGACTTTGTATTCTGTAATGAAAGTGAGGCTGAAGCTTATGGCAAGAAGCATGAGCTCGGCGATGATTTGAAAGAGATTGCATTAAAAATTGCTGCCAGTCCAAAGAAGAATGAGGAAAAGAAGCGTTTCGTTATCTTTACTCAGGGATCTACCTCGACTATTGTCGCACATGACGGAAAGGTGGAAGAGTACAAGGTTGTACCTCTCCCCAGGGAAGAATTGGTTGATACCAATGGAGCTGGTGATGCTTTCGTTGGAGGTTTCTTGGCTGGTGTTATGGCTGAGAAGAGTGTTGGTGATAGTGTCGAGCTTGGTCATGAGGCTGCCCGGTTTATTATTCAGCAGTCTGGTACTACTTTGACCAAACCATGTGAGATCAAGCTTTAAGAGATAAGTGAACGTCACTTGCTCATGAATGATAATGTTACACTATTTTAAGAGATATTATTTACAATGGCTACAAGAAGTTTACAGAACATAGTGCACAGAAAGCAAGCTTTCTACACAGACGAGTGCCTTCTGTCCATAAACACCACCTTCTTTTGATTCCGTTTCTCCAACTCATCATCATCATCATATCCGTCACCAGTATTCCCAAGTTGCATATTAAGCATGAACAACTCCATTCGAATACACTCCAGCTCTTCCTTTAGTTTCTCCTCTTTATCAATAAATATGGATCTACACTTCTCTGCGTCTTTTAACATGCTGATTTTTCGTTCTCTCTCTACTTGAGCAGCTTCCACTTGGGCTTGGAGTGACTTCAACTCGGATTGAGCATGTAGCTTCTCATACTCGGATAGAACTTTCAATCGATTTTTCTCATGTTGAAGATCAGTTAGTTGGCGTTTCTGATAAGATACAAGTTGCTGTAACGAGGAGGCAGCAGAATCACAACCACGAAGCTTGACTTGCATGGTGTAAATGGCATCCGATAGATCTGTTTCTTCTTCTGTAGAAGAGGGGATGGTGGAATTATTGGACGGTAACTTTTCATCAATCATCCCCCCTCCACCACTTCGATTACTTCCATCCCATCGAAATAACGTCTGCCACGAAAAACTATTACGACTACTGCTGGTTGTTCCTACCGTTATTGTAGATGCGGCATCATCTACTCCTTCTTGTTGTTGTTTCTTATTATTGCCTCTTCTTCCAAAAAATGAGGGACCCGGTTCCGATTGAGTTGTTGTTGGTGTAGTCGAGTTGTTGGTAATAGGCACTTTGTCATCTCGTTGTTTATCTCGTCCCCAGCCAAACATTCGTTTAATAGGGGGTAAATCACCACCATCACCTTCACCACTCTCTACTTCATTCTGTTTTGCTTGATTCAACATGCTGTCAAGAGTCATCGGTCCAGATTGATCCGCCTTACGATCTTCCTCTTCCATATCGTCATAGGCTGCCCCCCAGTCAAAATTACTATGATCTAGACCTGTTCTGGTCGATTTATCATTGGAGGAATTTGGATTGGAATAATCCGAGAGATTGAGAGTGCGTGTTGCTTGTTGCTCTTGTTCCTTATTATTCGTTTGTTCTTCTTTTCCCTCTAGAGATAATCCGTCTTCCGACCATTCTATCGAAGAATGACGTCGAAACTGCCGGAATGGAGCCTTCCGTTCCTGCTGCTTCTTGTTACCATCATCATTAGCATTATCCTGCTGTTCCCTCTCCTTATTCTTCTTCGACGCCTCCTCCTCCTCCTCCCGCTCCTTCGCCGCCTGCTCCTCCAATAACTTTTGCAACATTTCCCAATCTTGCTCCAATTTGGAAAGTGTGCATCGTGACTCATCTTGTTGTGAGCCTAGTAGGACTACGTCGAGACGCATGGTTCGAAGGAGGGATTGGGTGGATCTACTGAGATTGTCGATGGTTTCGTCAAATGCCATTGTTAGTGTGGTGGTGGTGGATGCTGTTGTTTCTGTCTGCATGGTTTATATTTGTGAGTTTACTGCAACTGCCAATTATTAGTATTTCCAGCTTAGCAGATAATATGAAGTGTAATGCATTAACTGGTGGTGCGGCAGTGATTCTACCAGAGGTAATCAGAAAAAATAATCTCATGGTCAAAATACGCCTTCATCCGCGATCCGCGATCCAGGCAGTCACTAGCCACACACTGATTTTGTTCAGGGGCTGTTCACCACTCACGCATCAGCCAGCATCCAGCATCCAGCATTTTTGGTTTGAAACAGTGTCAAGATGGACGACGAAAACGTTGCTAGCTCGACGACACCGCCCGTAGAGGCAGCTGAAGGTGATGGGGGGACAAAGTGCTCTGTATGCAAGAAGCGGGTGGGGCGAAAAAGTGAGTGCAATCTCCTCTCAATCTCGTCGGTGGGCGCACATCTTGTGTACATGTTCATTTCTTGACCAGAAAAACATTTACTGTTACGGCGAGGCAGATTACAGCTCTTTGATTTGATGACACCATTCCGCAGCTTGAAGAAATTTGTTTTTAATTGTTGTGAACGAGTCCATGTTTTTCGCTGACACTGACTAATATATATTCATTTGCTGCAACACTCTTCTCCTACACTTTCTTGAATTTTGAAATCACATAAAACACCATCATCGTCATTATACAGACTGCCTCCAATCAGCCTGCATCCAATGCTGCACCAACCCAACCTGCGAACCCCACCGCGAAGCCCGAGAAACACTCCGCAAAACCCAATCCATCCTCGCCGGCACTGACACAATAACACGCATGGCTACCAAAAAACGCAATTCCAAAGTGGCCAAGGGGGCGTTTAAAGATGCGAATATCCAATACTTTGGTGAGACGGTGGTGATTTGGAATGTGAGGGAGTTTATGAGTGTTACCAAGTGGAGGGAGGATGCTGTACGACGATGCAAGAGAAAGTTGGATTCTTGTGGTGGTGATGTTGTTGAACGGAGGAGTAAGAAACGGGGGAGAAAAAGTATTGTTGGAGACGACAACAACAACAACAACAACACGGCGGATATTGCAATATCATTGGCAAGAAATAAACCAACAAAGAAATCGCGTAGAAAGAAGTTTGCGGAAGTATGTCAAGTGTTACTGCAGAATTCTCTCAATAAATGAGCTAAGCTTTGGATACTTGTCTTCTGCTTGACAGACTTGGGCTTGTCCTGAGCAACAAAGACAAAGAAGCAAGTCACACAACGAACATTTCCATTTATCAATAATACTTCAATAATAACGTATAATTTTGAATGATAACCCTTAACGCTATATTTACATAGAGTTCATTTTCAACCAATGGCAGCCGGCAGTCGTATCTCCAGCTCCAGCCAGGAGTATGTACATCAAACCTCTGTAAGTGCAAGCTTGTTCTTGATCGACTGAACTGAAGATTTCATCAACACTCGAATGAGCACCTCAAGGATTGATATTGTATAGATTGAACCCCTTCCTTGCACAGAAATAGTACTCCATCGATATCATGTGAGAGAAAATTTGGAATTTCTGGCTGGTGGGTCTCGATTGTTAAAGTGAATAAGACACAATCAAGAGATGGATTCCTGATGAAGCTTACCGAGCTTCCTCGCTCTCAATACGGCCTTCCTTGTCTCGGCTAGCGAAGCAAGAGCAATATTCTCCCATCCGACACTTGCAGATCCCACTTGCAGATGGGCTCTGCCTCGCCTGCTCTGCAAGCACTGCACGAACGCATCGAAATCTGCAAGTTTTCACCTCGAGCATACCCGATGTAAGTAGATGAGCAATACCGATCCAAAAGCCGCTGTCTTCTTCTTCGGATGAGGCATCATTTGCACGAGCTTGGAGGACATCTTGTTTACGTTTACGTCTCATTGAGTTGTAGTCTGACTTGGTGTACCACAGCTTGTTTTTGTCCTCGTCATCTTCATGCCGTTCAACGATGTGCAGTTGTGCTCTTTCGGCGAATCGTACAACTGATGGTTGCGTTGGAGAGGGAAGTCTGCCATGAGATCAACTGCCATGTTGGTAAGGATAATTATTGTTTCTGTTTTGTATTATGATGAGTCTAAGCAGCTTTAACTTTGCATGCAGTACTTCGAATCGTTCTGTCGTGGCGGACAACAAGCAAGTCACTTTCATCTTGATCTTGGATCTCTGGTTTTCTCTCTCTCAGCACGCCCCGCTCTACTAGCCTTCTCTCTTCTCTTCAAGGTTCTGCGTCACTATTTGCTGACACTATTATTTATTATTTTTCATCACACCAAGATTTCAAGATGAAGCTGATTGCCCTACTAACAATCCAAGCCTTTGCGGCATCGGCGTTCACCGGGGTTCCCTCCTCTGTCTCTCGTTCTGCTCTAAAACTCCATAACTCCGCAGCATCTGGACTCTTCGCTTCAACTGGTGAAACTGATGGATCAATCTCAAGACGTGAAGCCCTCCAGGTGGCATCGGCTGCCGCTGTATTAGCGACTTCCACTGTCGTCAACGCTGATGACGAAGGTGCTGGTGGGAAGCTCGTGGAATTCACAGTGAACAATTTGGATGGGGAAGAAGGAAAGACTGGAACCTTTGTGGTGAAAACTCGTCCTGGTAAGTGAAAGAGAAAATGAGTACAAGATGTGCACAATTTGTATATATTTGTGATGTATCGAAGACAACATCGTGCCAAGTTTGCATCAGAGTCTATATTGCCGAGACTGTGGCAGGCTACCAATGCACAAAATAAGTGGAATAAGAATACGAGTGTTGTGATATCTAACACTTCTGATTTCATTGCTGCATGTCGGCTCATAATTCATTGAAACATTTCCATACTATTTTTCTACACTACACAACAAAGATTGGGCCCCTATTGGCGAGGAACGTTTTGTGGCATTGGCAGAATCTAGTTTCTTTGACGGATGCCGAGCATTCCGAGTATTACCTGGGTTTATTGTCCAGTTTGGTATCAATGGCGACCCCGCTGTTCAATCCAAGTGGCGCTCATCCAGCTTGAAAGACGACCCAGTCAAAGTTAGCAATAGCAGAGGCACTGTTGTCTTCGCTACAGCAGGACCAGGAACTAGAACTACACAGCTATTTGTCAACTTGGGAAACAATTCATTTTTGGACAAGCAAGGATTCAGTCCCTTGGGGGAAGTTGTCGAGGGAATGGACGTGGTTGAACGCTTCTACAGCGGATATGGTGAGGGAGCTCCATCTGGAAGAGGGCCAAACCAGGGGCTAATTCAAAAACAGGGAAACTCATACTTGGAGGCATCTTACCCAAAGCTGTCCTACTTCTCCAAGGTTGTTGCTAAATAAAGGGATACATAACATCACTGGCTTTTTTATCTTTTAGTTTTTCTTTCACAAGTTATTATCTTTCAACCAACCCTCAAACGTCTTGAGGTTTGGATTCCAATTGCTAGTGGGCACCGAAATATCATTAACAGGGCTGGCACCGACAGCTCCCTTTCCAATCGTCTTAAGATCTTGTGGAATAGCTGGCTTAATTGCTGGGGCGATGCGCCGGGCCTCCAGACCCTCCCAGTCGAACCCAGCGAAGAATCTATGACTTTTGATGCCCTGTATGCCACTCTGCGTTCTTCCTAAGCGTTTGGATTGGTCACCTACCAATAAGTGACGAATAAGATCTTGCAAAGGTTCACTGAAACCGGTTGGGAAAGTGACATAGTCGACACCTCTGAGGATCTTCTTCTGTCTACGTATCCTGTCTGTATCGTAGAAAGGGGCCCTATCATGCACAAGCTCATATAAGAAGATTCCAAGTGTCCAGTAATCGACGGCCCAGTCGTGACCAATTCTTAAAATTACCTCCGGAGCCATATAGTCTGGTGTCCCGCACCCAGTAAAGGTTTGACCCTCTTCAATTTGCTTCGCCAGACCAAAGTCAACCAACACACCGTATCCCTCTCCATCAAGCACAATATTCTCGGGCTTGAGATCACGGTAGGCAATCAAGTCAGTATGCAGGCGTTCAAATGCAAGAAGCACTGATGCAGCGTAGAATCGGGCCATCGATTCTGGAAACCTCTTGAACTTTTTCTTATAAAACCACAGCTCATTACCAGGAAGGAGATCAATCAAGAAGTAGAGATGGCGTTTGTCTTGCATCACATTGTGAAGGCCCAGGATATTAGGGTCATGGCCAACTGTTTTCAAGATGCGACATTCATTCAAAACTTTTTCCTGGTTCCTATGCTTCACTATGGCATTTTTCACTTGACATTTCAGGGCAAACAACGCCTTGTCCTGTGTCGACTGAACGAGAAAAACCTTGCCAAAGGCCCCCTTGCCCAGCATTTTGTAAAACTTCAGATCCTTTAGCTCCAAGTGACTATGAACTCTATCTGCAATCATTGTCGCGACATCTCGGTCCCTGTACGATTTGCTTGATTTTGATCTCGCTACACTTCGTTGTGATACGGTATTGCCATCTAGTGCATCTCGCAAAGATCCCAACATAAGCTCGAAAGAATCTTTCGTGATATAGTAAACCCGAACCGGAGTCTTGGCTACGTAGGTGTAGGGAGAATTAGATCTTTTCAGAATGGATGTCGTTCCAAAAGCTCTCTTCTCCTTAACTGCAAAGGCAAGCTTGTTGAGGCTGTCATCATCGTATGATGAATACAAACCCTTCTCGTATGCATTCACCTCGCCCGATCGAAGGAAGTAGAAAACGTCCGATGGTTCACCTCCTCGAATAATAACACTTCCCTCATCAAATACATCAGTTTTGGCAGCAATAGCAAGGCCTTCAATCTGAATCCCATCAAAAATATGATTGAAACTGCGTCCTTGGATTTCACATGCCCTAAAGAACTTCATCTTTTCTTCGTGCTGATTGTGCCGAAGCTGACTAATCACACAAGAAAATGTCTCCCTCGGAAGACTCCACAACTTGCAATCGGTTTTGGCAGAAATGAATCTCTTACTGCGTTGACCCCCAACTAATCCCCCCGGCTCACCGAAATGATCGCCCTTGCTACATGTGCGGAGGAGGACCTGATTGTCTTCACCGTCATTCCCCGCAACATTCGTGTGGACATTCAATTGTCCTGTCTCAACAACATAAAAGTTGTCACCATAAGAGTCACCTTGGCGAATAATACATTCACCCTTCTTGAAAGTAACCGGTTTAAACACATCGACAATCTCCAAAATCTCATCTTCACTATAATGTTCAAACAACGTCTTCTTCTGGATGATATCACGAATCAATTTCTGAGTCTCCTCCGATTTCCATGACTTCTCCTTCTTGAACGATAAAAAGTCTTGTTTATCATAGAGTGCTCTTCGATCGCCATCGCGATACGCCTTTCCCTCCACCTCCTCTTTCTCCTCCTCGTCGGGTTCAGTAACACCACCTAACACACTACTCCCCAACGCAGCCGATTGTCCCAATTCTACCTCTTGTAAATGCACCAACAACTGTTGTGCATATCGACGGATCGATGTGATTTCCAGCTTTCCACTTTCCACGGATTTCACATCAGATGCATCAAGGAGTTTATCTTTCGTGATACGATGGAGGAATTCCCATGAATCTTCCATGATGGATTGATTATTTTTGTTGGTGCTACTATTCGGTTGCTGATGCTTCGATGAATGTACATGAGAGGCAAATGGATCATCATTGTCGCCGCCTTGCTTAGTATCACTGCCACCTTGAGCAGCCGTATCTTGAGCAGCCCTGTTATTATTAACAGCAGGTGAGTTTTCAAAGCTAACCTTGCGCTCTTTTGAGACCGGCGGTTTTTTGTTGCCAAAACTACTGGGAATGGTTGAATTTGTTGACGAAGGCAGCGCGGCGGCAGCGGTGTCTTCCACTACTGGAAGCGCACTGCTGGGTGCTGGCACGGCGGCAGTGGGGGCATCGTCTTCCGCTACTGATGTGGGTTTACTGGAGGAGCATCCCATCTTTTTTCGAAGATATCTTTGAAGTGTACCTATGTAGGCGGAATATACTTATGTTCATGTCTAGTGTAGACAACCCGAAGCCCTACAACCTACAGGATGGAAAGTTGTCCACAGATGATATTATGCAATGTTAGTTGCTTTCTACCCACCAAAGTGTTAAAAGAGTACCAAGACCAAAACAAGACATAATGCCATGGACCGGACTCAACTCAATCAACTGCGTGGCAGTAGCAGGTAGGTGGCAGGTATCAGTATCAGAGGTGGATGGCGGACTTTTTGAGACGGCCATCTCAATACGTCATTTTCGTTGATCGATTATCATCATACGATACTACCAGCACTAACGACGCCAATGATAACAACATGCAGCACACCACCAGCCTCAGCACTGACAGATCATAGATCTGTGAACATATCTGTAAGTAATAGGAAGAGCTCCGTTGCTATTTTACAAGCCTCTGAATAGGTGCCGCAGTGCCGCAAACGAAAACGATCGACACAACAGTGATCAGATATACACAACAAACACTTAAAATGCCCATCTCCGACGAACTCGAAGCCCTCCGGCAATCCTCCCGTGTCAAAACTGAATCAACCCGTCTCTCCACGGCTGCATCGGCCTTATACACGCCCCAGCAACTAGAAGAACTCCGCAAGGCCAAACTAACAAAAGAAAAACAATCCAAGCTGGAAGCTGAGCGTGCCTGGCGCTCGGGGGCTACGGTGAATAATAAAGTGGGTGATTTAAATGATTTATTGGGCAATGGCATGTATGGACGGTTGATGAATGATCATCGTAGGAAAGTGAGGGAGGCACAGAAGCACTTGCATGAGTGGAAGGGGAGTCATCGGGGGAAGCAAGGTGGTAAAGTTGATGATGAAGTGAGCAATGTAGACAACGATGAAGATGGAGAGAAAATTGATAATGAAGAAAATGAACAACAAGAAGATGAGAGTACAATCATAATAAATAACGCGGTGGAAATGCTTCCAGATCATGTCGTAGAGGCATTGAAAGCAAAATATGAGACTGATTCTATAGTGGAGGCATTAACAAAAGCACTGCAAGAAGAAGAGAGTGGTGAGTTGTCAAAAGTTGTGATGAGTCCTGTTTCAAAGAAGGGTGAGGAGGGTAGTAATGACAATACATCGCTTCCTGCTCAGTATGAGGAATTAGAAGAGCAAGAAGATGAAGAAGAGGTAGAGCAACAACAGCAATACACTGAGGAGGATCAACCAAACAATGAAGAAGAGCAAGTAAACAGTGAGGAGGCAGCAGAGGCACTGGAGGAGGAAAAGCCTATCGAAGAAGTCAGGGAAAAGATTGAAAATTTGTCTATCAATGATGCAGTGGTAGAAGAACCTGCGAATTTTATGGCTGCAGTTGGTGATGCAGAGATAGAGGAACCAGCGGATGCCACAGCTACAATTGATGATGAAGAAGTAGAGGAACCAGCCGAAACTACAGCGGCAATCAATGATGCAGAGGTAGAGGAACCAATGAAGACGATTGCTACACCTGAGCAAAAGAGATCGCCAACAAAGATATCAGTGCAGGACGATCTTGATTGTACCGAGCAAACAAAGCTGTTCTACAATAAGCACGCCGACGAACTCATTGCAAAAATCAAACAAGATGGAGATGCTTTGACACCAACAGCACTTCGTGATTCATTCTTAAATTATCTACACGAAGAAGCGCATCCAGTGACAAAGAAGACAAGTGATTCAATCTCCTCTACAATCATTGATTTAGGATGTGGTCATGGCAGAGATACTCTTCACTTCACGACACTTGGACATCATGTCCTTGCAGTGGACTACTCTTACGCAATGCTTCATCATGCCAAGACTATTGCTCCTCATGCACATTACTTAAATATGGACATGAGAATGCTGAAGAATCTGCTGATAGATCAAAGTGTTGATGGAATCTGGTCGCACTCTAGCCTGTCACATCTTCCAAAAGAAGATTTGGAATCATTATTGAGAGGTTTATATGTATCAATCAAAGTTGGAGGTGTGTTGTATTTCAGTTTGAAGGTTGGTACACATGATCAGATTGGACAAGCTGGAGAAGTAGTAGAGCCAGATACGCGGTATACACCAATTGACAATGAAGAGGATATATGCAAATTATATTCATACTACACAAGCTCTGAAGTTGTTGAGTTGTTGAGCAAGACTGGGTGGGAAGTTATCAAAATTGGTGAATATGATCAGAGAGATAGGAGTGAATATCCTACGCATTCTTTGCTGTATGTATTTGCTACACGAAGAAAGGATTAAAAGCATTCTAATTGTATATACAGTGCTCCAAATGAATGATACTTATTGTGAACAGGTGTACCAACGCAACATAAGCAGCAAAATTAGCAGGGTTGTGATGATGCATAAACAAAGAATGTATGTACGAATGAAAGTAACTCCTGTGTCTTTACTCTTTTTCAACTTCAACTTCAAGAGTCACTCTATTTCTCTCTATAATTCTTCGCTGGACAATGCTCAATGCTGCAGCCCATAGGTACTTTTCCCTCTTGGACTCTTATTTGCTTTGCATCCAATACTCTGCCTTGGAGGAGAATGTTCGAAGATGCTCGGCTGTACTTCATTCAGATTGCCTGTGGCATGTTGGATGTCCTGCATCTTGCATACATGGAACATACTTTCGATCCGTCTCACCAGAAAGATAAGTTCTCTAAGGAACATACATGGCTAGCTCATTTCCCCTTCGAGTTGGGTGTCGAATGACACAGCAGGCATCTGCCAGATGCAGCTTTCGATTCATTGAGAACCATCTCATGGAAATCCCTTGTCGTGATGAACATGGGAGAACCATCTCTTTTTAATGTCTGGTCCAACGGGTCTCCACCCTACTGATACTAAGACTAACATGGTAATAATGGAACATGCAGTCTCCTAGGCTGGCTTATTTGTTCCTACCATGGCCACATTCCAGCTACAACTATGCACAATGGATCTCATGAGTTAAGCACCCTTAAAGCAGAAGTACAACCCGTGCGGGCTCTTTTGTTGTGATCGCATGTGATAGGAGCACGGCAGTGACAACACTCGAATGCTTGATGAAAGGGGGTTGATTAGGGACCCGAATCATAGCGTAGATTGAAAGATCTTTCGCCTGAAAGGTTACTATTAAGGCACAATCAGATGCATAATCCCCATGAAGGACAACCTGAGACGATCACTACACCAGATTAACGCTTATAGCTTATAGTCAATCCATCGCCCCGTACATCGGAACGACGTGGGTTTGATAAACTAACAAGATACAGCGTGGAGCTGCCTGAGGCAGTCACTGGCTAGTAGCGCAGCAGCGGAAGTCATGGTGTAAGTGATTTAGA
Source organism: Skeletonema costatum (assembly GCA_018806925.1). Classification (NCBI taxonomy): domain Eukaryota; phylum Bacillariophyta; class Thalassiosirophyceae; order Thalassiosirales; family Thalassiosiraceae; genus Skeletonema; species Skeletonema costatum. Next base: position 15,424 of record JAHBBA010000032.1, on the reverse strand, counting down.
GTAACTAATCAGCGAGGAAACAGGATACGGTATGGGAATGCTTGGTCCAGCCCGACACGCTGGTTCACCGCGCTAGTAAATTGCGATTTTAGCATCGCTAGTTTTGAGCTCGATGTACCAAGTATCATCGCTGTAGAAGCCTTTGAATCCCCTCCAAATGACCAACATGCTGTGGAAATCCGACGTCGTCGCCTGTTTGCTGAAAATGCTATCTAGCTCTCTCAATATCAACTATAACCATCATACTACCCGCCTTAAACGCTTGCTATGATATGTTTACGAAGATACATACATAGAAAGGCCGGCAGTATGATGGTTACACCCACTTCCTAACGTACCTACTAGGCTAGGGTACGCCGAGGGTGGTGTTCTGTAGGTTCTGTGCGTGCTGTGGCTCCTTGATTGCGGCTCTCGGTAAAACTCATTCATCGGTTGAGTACCATATGTAGGCGGGTAGATAAGTTCTACTACCATCTGTTTTTACCTGAACTTCTTACCAATTGCTGCTTATTATTTGTGATCTCATCAATCATGAATTCCACAACCCGACAATTAGCTTCTTCCCTATCATCACGGCGGATGAAAGCTGCTGTTACAGTGGTAATTTTGGCTTTATCTTTATTTTCCATTTTTACTCAAAAAGCGCTCCTCAGCAGAGGGAAAAATTCTTCACCGGCGGCTTCCTTCGCCTTGACAACAACAACAAAGAGTAAAGATCCTTCAGCACGTCACCAATTATCATCAAATGCAAATATTAGGAACTTTGTCCTTCACATAGGACCTGCAAGTAAGATGCAACACACAAACTACTACGTACAATAATATCAATCTGTTGTATCTATCGTGCTCCTCTACAATTTCTGACCTTATCTGTTCCCTTCCCTTCTCGTGATTTTGCACAGAAACAGGAACCACCACAATCCAAAAACAAATTGTCCAAAGCGATGAAGTGAGAAGCAAACTTTTATTAGATAATTATGGCGTAATTGATCACAATGTCATTCATCAGCCAACTGTTGCATCGATTAACATTCACAGCAGCTACAATTTCTCTGACAAGATTCTTGTGGTCGTTGAAAAGTTGAAAAGTAAACGAACAAACAACAACATTTTTGGCTCTTCCGAGTACCTCTACCGCAAATTTCCTCGTAGTGACAAAGGGTGTTCGTCTTTAAAAAGGAATCTACTGGGGATAATGACAAAAGGCAATGAGCATTGGAAACTTCACATTGTTTTCACATATAGAAGACTATATGATGGTTGGCCAAGCCATTGGAATCAGGTGTTCAAATTTCACAGAAATAAAAATGGTATTGCAGTGGGGCTGAACACAGATTGGCCGGAAGATGGCGGAAACCGTATCCCCCCGTTTGGTGAATGGATCTACCAATATTTGGACAATTATGAAAGCAAGGAGGCTGATCTTCGTGCCTACAATGCTTGGAAGTCATGCTCCGACGATATTACTGTAGTGAATTTTCATGACACCAAGGTTTATCTTCCCAATGGCACTGGACCTGTTGAAGTTGATCTGGCAACAAAATTTGCATGCAAAGGCATCATTGGCGCTTCTCATACATGTTCCTTCTTACTCCAGCAAGAGAATTTGCAAGAAAAACATAATCCAAGTGTCAACCATGGTCCTGACATGTTGGCTGTACATGCACACGAATCTGGACTTATCTCACCAGGCTGGAAACGAGAGAAAGTGACGGGAAAAATCAAGAGATACGTGGCAAGCAAGAACCCAGAAATTAGTAGTCTTCCAATGAGGTGCCCTAATGCAACTACTCTTCAGCGCATGTATGACTGCTCACTAAAATTTCAGAAGTCGGTACTGGTGGCTGAAAACATGACCCAGCAAATGTTGGATTTCGATTTAGGGTGGAAACAGGCACTAGAGCAACAAAAGTTTTGTACTTGGGATGTTAAAGACATTGTGAAGAGAAAAGAATGGAAGCAATTCTTTTCCCAGTCATTCTAACAGATGATGGATTACTCATGAGCACAAGCCCTTTTGTGATGATGCATAAACAAAGAATGTATGTAAGAATGAAAGTAACTCCTTGTCTTTACTCTTTTTCAACTTCAACTTCAAGAGTCACTCTATTTCTCTCTATAATTCTTCGCTGGACAATGCTCAATGCTGCAGCCCATAGGTACTTTTCCCTCTTGGACTCTTATTTGCTTTGCATCAATACTCTGCCTTGGAGGAGAATGTTCGAAGATGCTGGCATACTTACTTCAGTTGCCTGTGGCATGTTGGATGTCCTGCATCTTGCATACATGGAACATGTAGAGAATATTATGGTGTGGGGTTTGCAGTCTTTTGGCTTTTGGCGCGCGCCATCCCTCGCCATCCACCTCCCTCTCGTCATCCGTCTCAGACGTCTTCCTAGCTACCAAGCTTGCAGCATCTCATGTAGTTGGTGCTGTTGTGTTGGTGTGATACAGAGCCAAGGCAGCGATGGGGGCAGTCATCTACAAGATGCATTCTTTTCATCGAAAATGTTTCACAGTGTTCTTTTTCCTGGCTAGCTGCTCTTGGAGTGCTGCAGTTTGCAATTCATGCAGCTTTGTAGCATGCCCATCATCATCCCAGCATCCATCACACCGCCGATATTATGTACTACATGCAAGTGAAAGCCCAAGATACAAAGAAGAATTACTCATCTTTCCTGATGGGCGGGTGCTGCGACAAGTAGAGAATAGAATGCTGCCTCATCAACGCTATTCTGGTGTGCTGAATTACGAGGAATACCGCCATTGGCTTCGCTTCCCTCATGATTACAATGCCTCATTTTCGAATATTACATCAAACGAGAGACATTTCACATCTATAGAGACAAGGCGAGTAGGCCAAACTGCAATCCAACCTCCACCAATACAACCAAAGCACTTTCAGCCAATATATGTTGATGATCACATCATAGTCTTGAATAAGCCATCTGGTATATTGTCTGTGCCTGGACCTCGGCGTCACGAATGTGCTGCATCACTTGCATACCGATATTTTGGAAAGGGACATCATGGCATTGGAATATGCAATAGTTCAGTGGAAGAGAATATAATAATGCGCCATTTGAGTGAAGAAGATGGCAAGCAGCTTGACACAATGATTGTGCATAGACTCGATAGAGATACTTCTGGTGTCTTGTTGTTAGCAAGGAATGATGATGCATTGAAACAATTACACAATGACTTCAAGAATAAGGCAAGAGTGAAGAAGACTTATGTGGCACTTGTTTGTGGTCACTGGACTGGGCAATCTTCTAGATCTTGCGTTGCAAGAGATGAGGGTGAGATAGATCTACCGCTTGTAAGAGATATAGAACGACCTCCGTTCATGCGCGTAGCAACAGCTGAAACAGAAGAGATGCAACAAAAGCTTCTTGAGCAGCAACAAAGCCATAATTTGAACGCAGAAGAGACCAAGAGAAACTCGAGATTCTTGCGTATGGTAGGGAAAGGAGCAAAGTCAAGTCTTACGACCTATCGAATTCTTTCATACGAATACCTGGATGATCAGAATATTGATAATGACGGAAACTTGTCAATACGGAGGCTTCCAGTGACTAGATTGGAATTGCATCGATCACAGGACGCACCCACCAGCTGAGAGTGCATTGTGCAGCCATGGGTCATCCAATTGTAGGTGACTCCATTTACGGTTTTTGTGGTGAAGGGGCCCCACACGGTGGTCTTAGCAGCAGCAGCGAAGAGATATCTTCCGATGCCATCAATCTGCAGCAGAACATTTACAATTTATGGTTGAAAAGGCATACAAAGCGAAGCGAGAGCGTAGATGCAAAAGAGGAGTGCATGCTCTGCTTACACGCACAGCAACTGAACGTGTTTCATCCTTACACAAATGCCCCAATGTCGTTTTCTAGTCGTTCACCGTTCTAATGAATACGCGAGGTTAGTATGTTCGGTATCAAACAAAATATTGCATGTGATGATAGCTAGGATGATATATCGCAGACTTGCAGGTGTGCTGGGTTACATTGAAGAAAAGAGTAGAGATGCGAACAACACAGGCAATCATCGTATCCTGCGCAGGCCTTTTCGACCTCTCTAGATTATACACACTACACCCTACTTCATATATGCATAAACGATTTAGACTATATTTAATAATATAATTCGGCACCAACACTCTGACGACTCTATATTATGTACAGATGTCTCTTGTATGTCGTCATGTTGATGAGAGCAGCAGCGTTCCTATCACCGCGCGCTTCTTTTTCTCTAGAAATGGTTAGCTGTTATCAGTGCTCCGTCTTGTATTTCGGCTAAGACGGATTGTAATCTATAAATCCAAACGACGTCTCACTATCAATGTTGGAAGGATTGGTGGTACCAGTCGCAGCAGGAGCTGTTGTATCAAGGGTGGGCAACATGGCCAAATTTATCAGTGAGTCGTCTCTTCGAAGCATACCCAAGAAGGATGTCTGTGATGACACTCTTGAGACCGGAGAAGTGTTCGTGTTATTCCCACTGTTCTCTGGTAGGCATGGTAGTTGCTGGTTGACTGCTCCGTGATTGACAGCAGTAGCAGCAGCCGCACAAGGAGGGGAAGCAGTCGCATCAACCGCAGCTGAAGAACCTCCTGTAGTAGCATCCGACGCCACCGCTGCATAATTATTCTTCAACTGATTCAAATAAGTCGCACTTGTAACACTCATACCCAACTCATTCGGATCAAGGAATTGGAGTGGTGCAGTAGATGTAGGAGCAGCAGCACTTGCATTATGGAGGACTGACCAAGATTGATTCTGATTGGACGATGATTCTCCACAATCTGCTGTTGTAGCGGATGTTGTGGCCGACGAAGATGATGTTGATGCATGGGTAGTATTGTTGATACTCCCACCACTCGACGAAGGTCGAAGATATCCATTCAATTGATGTCGTATACCCTTCCCCGTAGCAACAGTATACCCCCGTCCACTCGCAGAGGCTGATGATGCCGATGTCGATGACTCCAACTTGGTACGTTTAATCTCATTGAATTCTTCATTACTCCTCTCAACTTGCTGTAGTTGATGCTGCGTGCGAGCTTCGGCGATGTTCTTGGCCACGGTAGCCGCCATGGTGTCAAATGATATATTCCGATGAGCATTATGAAACATTGGTTGGACTGTGGCAGGTTGGATGTCATTCCCTGGGTTCATCCTCTTCATACCTGCCTGAACTGCCAATGCAGATGATGCTGCAGTATTCTTGCCATCGTCATTGCCGGCATCAGCAGCAGTAGTAGCTTTGTTACCATTCTTTTCCTTTTCACTACCCTTTCGTTTCATCAGCAACAAACTCCGTATATCCAACGTGGCAGCATCATTGACATAGGAACAGGGACTCATCTTACCCTTCCCGGCAATCTTACGAAACCCAAAGTAATTCAATTGACGTTGAAATGAGGAATATTTCGAATGACGAAAGTATCGACTTAATACCTCACTCTCTAACCTGGATGGATTGTGGACTTCAATCCGTCCATTTCCAGAATAGGTGGACCATTCGATGATTTCATTATTGGGATCAGTTAGCATTTTGGTGAGTTGGTAGAGAAACTCGGGCACTGTGCCGGATACTATGGAGGCTGAGGCTAATGCTGCGGCTGTAGCATTATAGTTCGGATTACTGGAAGTATTGCTGATGATGGAGTTGGTATAATTGTTAGCTAGCAGTCCCAAGGAAGTGCTGCTGTTGATAGAAGTGGCAATTGCAGGAATGTTTAGCATGGTTGACGAGTTGGCGGCCTCGGTTACGCCCACTTGCGCAGAGGCTGCTTGATGCTGCAGATTGGTTAGCGTAGATGCATTCGAGGATGCATGTGAATTGAGCGAGGAGGCCGAGGATACTTGCGACGGTAAGTTCGGAAAGGGTGCGACCGCCTGGGCTTGCTGCTGCTGCTGCTGTCTCTGCGTCATTTTCTCCGGGTGATGATGGCAATTGATGTTAAAAGTACTATCGGACGGCGTCGACAGCTGCGTAAATGATGACGATGAGGTTATATATTCGGCAGAGTCTACGGCGTCGTCTTTGCAAAGGCTAGCGGTGGCGTTTTCGTGATACGGTGGTGATACTAGCAGGGTATTGCGGCGGCTAACGTACATTGTTGTTGCTGTCGGGTTGCTTAGGGACACACCTACTTAGTCATACGACGAAACAGCTGCTTACTCAGCATTAGATGACCACTATTTGGCATGCACAAGAGATGAATTTTGGCTGGCTGACGCAGCGTAGTGCGTTTGTTCAAAAGGGTGGGGGGAAATTTCAGAACATTTGGGGCCACCTCAGCAAAGAACGTCACTCACTGTGTCTCGCGAAACTCGTCACCATGAATCTAATTCCTCTGTATAATCTGAGATTGTTGATGGTCGGACCGGTTACTCAGTACCGCAGACAGTTTTGCCTGGTATGAGAATCTGTGCAAGTCTGAAATGACAGTCGTAATGACACATGAGAACTTCATTTCAATCATTTCAGCTGTTCCTTCTTTCTCTGCCGAGAATGCACAAGTGCCACGTACTGAAGAGAAGCAAAAATATTGCCAAAAGTGAAATATTGCCAAAAGAGGTCGATATTATGCAGTACCGTCCTCTCAGACTTGGAAGCATGCCATCGATTCAAATGATATGTCACCTGCCGTATCATGTGAAGATGATCTTCATGACGTTCATGTGTACTTTGAATATCTTTTACACGTAATGGGTGAGTAGAGTTATTTTATTACGAGTAGAAACGTTGCTGAATAAGCTCGTGGAGTAACGGAGTCCGTCAAGGACTCGAGCTTGTTGCAAAATCATCTCATTTTGCAGCAAGTGTAAGTAGCTTTCAGCCATCAATCCTCAAAACGGGACTGTCTGTGAAGAGGTCCTATAGCTCCCGAAAGATGCATCGTTGTGCACGAAGTACCACTAATGAAGCTCGCAGAATATCTTCGAAGGCACAAGAAATATAAAGACGGAGAGGTCTTGACTTTTGTGTAGACATGTGGCCACATTTTGCCACGTCTCTACTTTCGGGATTACATGACTCGTGTCAAAGTGCAATGACGTCTGAGTCATCGTGTGAGATGTCGTACACAGCACCCCACTTGTTGCTGATGCTCTCATAAATACTCTCGTTAAACAGATTCTTACTCGATATCATTATCAAGCTACAATGAAGTCTACATCTACAATTACTATTCTCCTCGCCGCAGCCGCCTCGGTCGTAGCTCCAGTTCAAGGAAGGGAAGCAATGCTGGGTGACGAAGACAATGGCCAACGACGTCTATTTTTCAAAGATATCAACTACGATGATATTTTCCAACGATGTTGTAAATCTGATGATGTGGAGAATGATTGCAAATGTCCTAAGCGTGAGAGCACAGAAAAGTCAAAGCTTGAGATTTGGTTCAAAGGAGAGGAGAACGCTAAAACTTACGAGCAAAAATGGGTCGAGCAGTGTGCCGAAGGGGGCTGGCTCTACAAGAAGGCCAACCCTAACTCTAACCCCAACTGAGCGAAGTGGCACTCTGTTATCTACTCTCTGAATGTCTAATTGTATAGTTTGCAAGTTGATGTCACGGCATAATCTAAACACCTGTTTCAGAATATTACCTCCTCGGCTAGAATATATACACTATCCTTCCCAAACATTTGTTTAGGACTTTATCTCACGTTCTACATACACATCATGAACATTATCTACAAAGCAAACAATTATCCTTATCACCCCTTCCCCTTCAGTCTAACTTCTTTCCTTCCGTATCGAGTGGATCGTTGGCACTCTCTCTGTTGATCAAATAGAACAGTCTTCCAGCAGCAGCCTCTGCCTTCTTCTTGTCTGTTGCACCCTGAGCAGCAGCACCTAGAGCAAACAAACTGAATAAAAGTGCGAACATACTGATCAAGAAGGAGTTAAAGTCAAAAACGTCTGGATACTTGTACATCAGCCAACCACCCCACCAGAACTGCAGAACAAAAAAGGAAGGGTTAGAATGGCAAGTGACGCATGAAAAGTCGCGAATGCAACGCAAGGAGCTACATACCTGCAATGCATTCACCCATTGTTGAATCGCAATGGACAAACCACTTAGTGAGCCGGACACGGCACTCTCTTTCATGACATTTCCGTCCACCTTCGCGAGTGCTGCTTCGTAATCCTTGCATTTTTGCTCTTCCAAAGTCAAAGCAGATACAGTGCGAATGTTTAGCAACGTCTCTACGATGATTCCTCCAGGACTGTCAGTTCCATCTGCATCTTCTGCTCCGCCGTCATCTTCTCCTAGGAAGCGCTTCATTTCCATAGCGGTAGCAAATCCCATGAAGGGAATAATTCCAATTGATAGCAACGCAAATGGCCACATGAAGTACATACTAATCGTCAAGCCGGTAACAACACTGGCAAGGTTGATCACCAGCGTCCTAACAGGCTCACCAGAAAAGGCAAAGATGAACGCAACATCGTCTTGCAATTGACTCGTAATACTTCCAACACTACGCTTATCAAAGAAGGCCACCTCCTGGCGCATCAATGCAGCAAAGGTGAGGTCTCTCATTCGCTTGTTTATTCTCTCCGTGGCAGTTCCAAATCCTTTGAAGACTAGCACGTTACCAATCAGACACGCAGCAATGATGACGGTCCAATACCCTGCGATGACAAAGCTCATCTGACGCATATCATCTGCGATGCAATCGTAGTAGGAACCACAGCTTCCTTCGAGTAGCAAGTCGATACATGTATTCTCCTCAAGACCGGGTGGGACGAATGGAATTGGACAGGGAAGTGCTGGATAAAATAGAAGCCCTGCAGAACAGAATTTGAGGTTTCAAGTGTTAGTTGAGAACAGATTTGTTTTTGAGCTTGGCATTAGCAATCAAAGTTGACAACAATAGCGATTGTCTCCGAAACGCACCGATCATCTCTGCAAACATTATTCCCCAAGCAGGGAATACTCCTCCAGCAATAACTGCCCCAATGATACCGACAATGTACAAATTAATCTCTGGTTTTGCAAAATTTCGTGCATCGGCTCGATTGAATGCTTTGGAAGCTAGCTGTTCTTCTTCCTTCTCAAAGTCGACATCCTCTTCATCTTCCTCTAGATCTTTAAGAGTATCTGACTTAATGTCGGCAACATTCACACTCGACTTTCGCTTTTGACTTTCAACAAGTCGTTGGTACCGACCATTGGGCTTGTTCATCAAATCGTCATGGCCACCAATTTCACGAAGCCGTCCATTGGCAATAAAGGCTATGCGGTCGGCTTTCCTCACAGTTGATAACCGGTGGGCAATGACAATAGTTGTGCGGTCGTGAGATTCCATCAACTTGTCAATGGCTGCTTGTACTACCTTCTCGCTTTCTGAGTCCAACGCGCTAGTAGCTACAAGAAGAAAGTGTGAGTATGATGCAACATGAACCAAACTAAAGTGCAAGAGAAACGAACAGAATAATTTACCTTCGTCAAGCAGCAAGACCTTTGGATTCTTGACAAGAGCACGAGCAATCGCAATGCGTTGCTTTAATGAAGAGGAAGGGCAAATAAAGTGAGTATTGATGTACATGTAAAGCATTTCAAGGAGCTTATGAATCTCACTAACCTTTTGTCCACCGCTGAGAGCTTTGCCACTCTCACCAACATCAGTATCGTAGCCGCGAGGGAATGACATGATGAAATCATGAGCGTTTGCGGCAAGTGCCGCAGCCTCTATTTGTTCTTGAGTGGCACCTGGAAATCCGTATGCGATATTCTTTGCAATTGTCCCAGTGAACAAAGTAGGCTCCTGCTGCACGATGCCAATCTGATCTCTATACCACGACACATTCAAGTCACGAATATCAACACCTTCAAACTCAATGCATCCACAGTCTGGATCATAAAAACGTTCAATGAGCCCGATTGTGGTACTCTTGCCGCCCCCGGATGGACCTACCAAAGCTAGTGCCTCTCCTTGTCTCACAGACAGATTGAACTTGTCCAGAATTGCCTTTCTTGGTCGAGTGGGGTAGGCAAATCTAACATCGTGGAATCTCAACTGAGTAATGTTACCAATGGACTTGCGACGATCCCCAACCAATGCCATCAAATCTCCAGAGCTTCCTGTGATGGACGCCAAATTTGCTTCACTGTTATTTCTGGAAGGTACCTTCGAGTCAGTAGTGCCACTTTCTAGTCCATGCTCTTGCTTCTCGACCAACGCACGATATTTCCCAGCTTCGTGACCCATCAACTCGTCATGAGTTCCCATCTCAACTACCTTTCCTCCAGTAATGACAACTATCACATCCGCATTCCTAATGGTAGTAAGTCTGTGCGCAATAATGATGGTTGTTCTTTTCTCTGTAACAAGAAGCTTATCAAGGGCTTCTTGGACTACTAGTTCACTTTCAGAGTCTAATGCGCTCGTTGCTACATGAAGAAAGTAAAGACGAAAGTGAGGGATGAGTGAGTATTAATCCAGCATTCTCAATCCAAGAGAGAACAAGAAACATAATTATTTACCTTCATCGAGAAGAAGCAACTTCGGATTACCAACTAAAACTCTTGCGATTGCTGAAGAAAACAACGATGGAGGTGAGCTGACAAGCATTTCAAATATCAAGAAAGGAGGAACCACAATGAAAACTTACCAATCCTCTGTTTCTGACCTCCGCTCAGTTGCAAGCCCTTATCACCAACCTGTGTTTCAAACCCATCGGGAAAGCTCATGATAAAGTCGTATGCATTTGCTCGCTTGGCCGCTTTTTCAATTTCTTCACGGCTGGCACTTTCATTGCCATACCGAATGTTTTGCTCAATCGTTGTAGCAAAGAGTGCTGGTTCCTGGCCTACATATCCAATTTGCTTACGAAGATGTGTAACATTTATATCTTTCAAGTCCACTCCATCAAGCTTTACCCTCCCATCAGTGGGATCATAGAAGCGTTCAATCAGACCGATTGTAGTCGATTTTCCACCGCCACTTTCACCTACCAAAGCGATTGTCTTGCCAGAAGGAATTGTCAAGTTGAAATCATTAAAGATCTTTGTGCCTGGCCGGGTGGGGTAGGCGAATGATACATTCTCAAACACAATTTCTCCCTGTGTTGCTTTGGGCTTCAACCCGTGGTGAGAAGAACTGTCAATTTCGTACTTTGGAAGCGTGAATGTCTCAGCAGGGGCTTCTTCATCATCGCTGGATGGTTTTGTGACCGTTGTTTCGTCTGTTCCCAGCTTTCTATCAATTGCCAACATGGCTTGAGCACAAGCTGATCGCGCACTACTGAATGCTTCGATACTGTTGGCCAGCTGACTCATACCCTGAGCTGCAAAAGCAACCCCTAACATGGCTCCAAAGACAGCAGGCCCACTGCTTGTACAGGTAGTCATACCTGGAACAGCCGCACTAGGATCGCAATTCGTGGATGCAACTTCACTATACAGCAAATATGCCCCAAACAGAGTCAATACGGCGTACAAAAGAATGAAGCTTCCCAACATGCTACCATTGACAATGCCGAGCTTCAACAATGGCCCAATTCCATTCTCAAACGCTTCCGTGGTGGCTGCAGAATACTGACGAATCATTTCAGGAACCGCATTTAACGACAATACAGTACGAATTGATGATACAGCACCATAAGACACCGCTCCCGCACTAGTATACGCCTTTTGTGCATTACTAGTCTGCGATTGATTCAATTGCATCAATGCAAACGCCGCAAAACTCACAAATGGCAACAACCCCAAGATCACCAAGGCTACTCGCCATGAACTATAAAATGCATAAATGATACCACCAATAAACGTAGTACCAAATTGAATTCCCTCCCCCATCTTACGTCCCAAACCACGTTTGATCTTGTTACTTGCCGAGGATAACGCAGTGGCCATCCCACTCACCGAATGCACATCATGAAATGCACTATCCTGCCTCAACAGAGCCGAGAACCATTCCTTACGGAAGTTATCTGACGCACGTACCGCCACCAATAGGAAACAAAAGTTTTGAATTGCCGCCACTACAAACGCATAGCAGCCGACACCTACAAATGTAAAGGCAAGACTGCGTACGCTTTCAAGTCCTTGATTGGCTTGTCCCAAGTCAGAAAAGGAGTTGGAGAACAGGTATGCCAAGGCAGGGAAGACTAATCCATTCAAAATTCCGGCGATTACTCCTACAAACAATAATGTCTTGTCACGAGGTGTGCGTAGGAATGAAAAGACTTGGGAGACAGTTGCTGGTGGAATGTCGGACTTCTTCTTCTTGTTCTTCTTCTTCTTGTCTTTATCGTCGTCGTCGTCAAGGTTGTGCACTGATTCCATCTTGGTAGGAAACACCACACCCAACCCATTCAACTCGTCCACATGACCACTGGACAAGTTGTTACTAAAATTATTCCGAAACTGCCGCTCCAGCCATGATCTCAGTGGACCAGCTGGAATGTTATTCACATCCCCATCATGACGTTTGTAATCACGCAAACAACCCATCATTGTCGCCCACTCTTTGCGATCATATGCTTCCAATTCCATTTGGAATTCGTTTTCAGGAGTGCTGTCGATCAAGTCGTCTGCGCAGATTCCGGTCCATCATGGTTCATATAATGAGCGGTATTGGTGTGACCACCGCCTGATCCCAGGACGTATTCGGCAAGTTTACCAGTGGGTGAACGCAAAGCCTGCCACATTGAGTCCATTACGGGGTGTTTTGAGAATATCGGTAATGGTTAATCCATCATCATCTTCTTCGTTGATGTTAGTTTGATGGGATGACACCATTGGAGATGGGGCGGACAATCGCGATTCCTCATCTCCTGGTGCGGCACCTTTGCCGTAGGTCTTTGTCATTTTCTGCAGCAGTACTATTTATCTGCTCTTATTCTCTCTGGGTAATGATGATCAGTAATGGCCTGTTGTTGAAGGTTACCATCATCTCGTGGCCGTAGGGCGGGCATCAAAGCTACAAAAGGTGAGTGTTGTTCTCTCAAAAATGCCGAAATGGGAACAGCATAGAAGCGATGAGTCACACTAAGGCCTTTTACGCTCCTGGGGCAAATGCCCCCGAATTCCCATTATAACTCATATTATAGTTATACGTTTGATTATGTTCTGGGCCCACGCCCGCATTTAAGCCCCCTCCGACTTCAAAGGCCTCTCGCGTCATCCTCAAAACCTCTCAAAACGCAGAGGCGAGAGCCACCACCATGCATTTTGGAATGCTTTTTCAAAGAACAAACACAACATACAAACAAACAACCAAACTAACTAACTAAACGGCAACATGACGCTATCATCCTCATCTCCATTGGCCATGGTGTCATCCTCGACAAAGGCACCACTCTCACGATACTCCAAAGCCATCCCCTTCCTAAAACGTCCACCCAACCTCACAGGAACCTACGCCGGCGACGTAGGCTTTGATCCATTCAACTTCAGTTCCTCCTCACCCGAACAACTTACCTATTACCGTGAAGCAGAAATCAAACATGCCCGACTCGCCATGCTAGCTGCGGTAGGGTGGCCATCATCCGAACTGTTTGATCAACCCATTACGAAATTTATTGATGCACAATTGTCATTAGACCTATCTCCCATGCTCAACTCCAATGACCGAGTTCCATCCTTGTTGAATGGAGGATTGGACAATATATCACCAATCTTTTGGGGTGTCTGTTTAGGATTGAGTGCTGCAATTGATTTACGTGGGGTGCAGAATGCTAGGTACAAGACTGAATTTAATGAAGAAGATGGAGAGTCGTATTTACCAGGTGATTATGGATTTGATCCTTTGGGAATGTATCCTTCAGACGAGGGGGGGCAGCAGCGAATGCAATTGTGTGAAATTAAGCATGGGAGGCTGGCGATGCTTGCAGTGACTGGTTTCGCGTTTCAGGAATACGTTAGTAAGGTTGGTGTGATTGATGAGACTCCAGTCTTCTTTCATCCGCTGTTTTAAAGATGCGTGTTACTTGGTTAGGAATGCACTTTTGTTGGTAGGTTGTTTCTCCACAAGAACAGTAAATTGTTTAACGTTTAGGTAATCAGAATTATGTTGGCAAGCCCTCTCTCATTGTTAGCAGCTCTCGCCATTGTTGAATTAACATGATCCTTTTTGAGTATGAATCTTAGTTAGATTAGATCAACTTGCAGATCCTTACATGACAACACATCCCGACTCTTCTCCATTTTCGACCCGTCTTCTTCTCTCCTGATATGGATTCGGATCACCCCGTTCTCTCTCTCGATTCTTCCTTCTATCATTCATCCTCTCAACAACATGCTCTTTCGATGACATGACCTTTCGTGCCTCTGAAAAATTTGACGACGTGTTCATCTCCATGTATGACTCTTCGTATTCTATTCTATACCCCTCAGTATTGTTAATATGATCATGTTGCTTCGATCCTTTCCTTGAATATGGATTCATTTGTTCACCTAATGGCTTTCCCTTATCAAAACTAAACCCCGATCCCAACGGAGATTGATACGAATATCCACTCTTTCGTGGAGAAGCCGCCTCAGCACGCTTGCGTGCCCTTTCAATCTCTTCATTCATCATTCCATCACCATAATGCATATCGTAATGTCGTTGTCGGTCAAATGTCTTCATCCCCGGTGGAGCAGCAGGACTATACACTTTTCTATAAAATGGATTGCGTTGTGCTGCTCTACTTGTACCCTTGCGACGTATCCGCCCATCGGTATCAAGGGACACTCCATCTAACCATCGATCATATTCTGTTCGTTTGGTGTAATCTGATAATACGCGGTATGCCTCACTGACCTCCTTGAATTCAGCAGTTTTGATGTCGCATCCGTCATGTCGATCTGGGTGTAGTACCAGTGCGATTTTGCGATAAGATTGTTTGATTTCAGATTGTGTGGCGGTGCGTGGTAGTTTCAGGAGTTTGTAGAGGTCCTTGGAGAATTGATTTAAGGGTGCTGACATACTTAGTGGTATTCTCTACGATAGTGTGTATTGATTTTGGGATTTTGAATTTTAGTGCACAAATTGTCAATTATTGTCCTCCTTGCTCAAAATTCTACATTCACTAGGTAAAGACAATGAAGCGATGTCAGCTATCTAACACATTTGCTCTCGATTACTCATCAATGAACGGCGTAGGCGTATGATATTACTGCTATCAACTGCCAGCGCCAGCGCATTCACATGAAATGAAAATGAATTGTGAATTGCGGATGGGCAAGCCCGTCCGCTTACGGAACGAGCTGTGTCGTTTCAGGTACTGTATTTGACTAGGGGAATGACAGACGGGGTTGGCAGGAAATTGGGACTTTACTAGGAAGGCCTTTCCAATCCTGTCTCCAGAGCTCGTTAGCACAGCAGTCAAGTTTGTAACCTTCCCACGCAGTGGGTAGGTCTAGAATGCAGGCTGGACGCTGGGCTCTGGAGGGGGTCGGGTGGGCGGGCTTAAAAAATAT